>OLKM01005429.1:0-17196 GCA_900291075.1 Melanogrammus aeglefinus | reverse complement strand
TGAAAGACAAAACAGCCACAGTATGGGGAAATACAGTTATATTTCAGGTCAAATTACCGGTCGCCAGTCGCCAGTGTGCGGGACTACTTGAACCTTTGCGAGTGAAGGAGCCGGACTAACTTGGCCACTCTGTGCGAGTGAAAAAAATAGTGTCCGGTCAACTTACTTTGAGGTTCTCCGCCCCGGCTGTTGATGCTTGGGTTGTGCCGATAGTCTGTGCAGATCTTCAAGCTCACAACAGCCTGTAAAGCAGGATTGTGTGCTTGTAGATCTGCATCCGCCATTTCTCTTTAGTCCCGCCCCGTATCCAGGGAGACCGAGACGACGATTTGTGTTCATCTCCCGAACAAGCGGTAAAGAGAGGAGAGAACAAACAACAGAAAAAGAGAGGCCATAGGCCAGTGCCTGTTCTCGTCGAAAATGTGGAGGCAACATCGGGAGGTGTGTTCCACCCTCCAATCGCGAGAATGGAAAAAAACAACCGCTAATCACCGTTAACGACGTAGCGACCAGCCGAGAATTGCTGTGGTTACGCTAGAAAGTTACCAGATTGGTTCACGACGAATCAGGCCAACAAAGAGAATAGAAGTGTAAAGTGATAGTAAAGTGTTAGTTGATTTATCTGCTAACAATGCAAGGTTAATACATTTAAATGTTATATTTTTGCAAAGAAAGTATGCTTTATAAATAAACCTATTAAGAAAAAAAAGACAAATTTCACTGCATTCCTTATCCACACAAAATATGCTAATATTTGCTATATGTGTTAAAAATGCTTATGTGTAATTATAAACAGTTAAACACATTTTAAAATATACAATACACGATGAAAATATACAAAAAAAGCTATACATAAATTTTTGACCAGTAAAATCTTTCTGGCCAGCTAGAATTTTTAAAGTCACTAGCCAGTTGGCCAGGAGCAAAAAAGTAGTTGAACCTGGTGACAGGTTCGTTTCTTGTTCCAGGTTCAGGTTGATGCACCACACTTCCAGAAGATGCTGATTCTTGATCCCTGTGTTCTTTGCCTCTGCATGGTAAACTCCTCACACCGACTGTCTTTGAGATAAGGATAGACAAAGAATGGAAACAAATCCACAATGAAAAACAGAAATGAGAATGGAAAAATGGTCTGGTTTAGTAGTAAGCCCTCACCGACGTCAAAGGTGACCTTGAAGGGGTTATTTTTTTGTAGGGCTGACGCAACTCACTCAAATGTATTTATGAACTCATTAATAACAACTGGTTGACAAAGTGCTGTACGAAATCCAAAAATAGCAAAAGAGTTAGACATATATTATTATTCCAGAAATTAATCATTATCAGGCTATGATTAACTGTTAGAAGATGCATTAGATATACATATCATAACATACAAAACAGCAATATATGACAGTAGAAACTATAAGGAAAATGCTGAATATTTAACAAAGACATCAAAAACGTCTCCAGAAAGGGACTTCAAACCCTACTAGTAATGGCAGAGACGCCAGGGAGTGGCACTGCGGACTGTCTGTCAGTGTGTGTTCAGTAATGTCTGACTGAAGAGAAGACTATCCTTTTGGGATAACATCAGCCCCAGAACACTTTCAAAGAGGAATCTCTCAGCTGTTGATGCATTGATGGAGTCCCCTGCCACGCTGATGACTTATCGTGACTAGGAAAAGATTGCTGAACATGACGACAGGCTGCACAAGGTGCTGACAAAAAAGTGCAAGTTTGCCAAGACAGAATCAATATTCCGTTGAATGTTGTCAATTGGATAGGCGTCAAGGAGATCCTGAGAAATCAAAGCGATTTTGGACATGCCACGAACCAAAGAATTGTGGCAAGATATTCACCGCTTTGAGTGGGCTATGGTCAATTTTGTGGGGCGAAATTTTCTCCACGACCTCCCTGAACTGACTAAACCACTCTGTGATCTGGAGAAGAGCGATGCCAGCTGGACATGGGAGGCTCCTCAAAGAAAAACCTTCATGGACACAAAGAAAGAACTCAGCTCGGACACTGTGTTGGTTCAGTATAGCCCGGCACGGGAGACAATAGTGTCAGCTGATGCTTCCTCCTACAGACTGGGAGAAGTATTGACACAGAAACAGCTGGATGGCCTTTGGATGCTGGTGTATCATCATCACGGAGCTGAAGTAAAGCCCGCACTCAATGGTATGCTCCAAATTAGAGAGGCCCTCGCAGTGACATGGGCATGAGCGGCTGTGTGGATATGTCTATGGCCTGAAGTTCACAATACGGCTATTGACACAGAAACAGTGGAATGGCCATTTGGATGCTTGGTTTGTATTCATCTCACGGGAGCGCTGAGTAAGCCAATCAAGTTGCTCCAAATTGAGAGGAGACCCTCGCAGTGACGATGGGCAGATGAGCGGCGTTGGATATGTGTATGGCCTGGAGTTCACAATACGCACAGACCACTAGCCCCTCATCACCACTCGCTCAAGTCAATGGCATTTGCATGACCTCCCAACCCAGATACTCACATTCGACTCTGCGGCTGCTCAGGTTCAAATGACATATACATGTGCAGGGCGAATCTACTGTGGCGCTGCATCTCACAAAAAAAAAAAAGTTTCACACCGTTAGCACACCAGGATCTCGTAATTACGAGAAAAGATCTCGTAATTATGACATCAGGATCTCGTAATTACGACACATTCAGATCTCTAATTTACGAGATCCTTTTTCTCGTAATACAGACATCAGGATCATCGAATTTATGAGATCTCTCGACGATCCATAAGCGATGAAAAAAAATTTAACGAACACTGCCACTATCTTTGCTCAGTAGGCCATATGCGTGTCCCACGGAGAGTTTCAAATAACATTTGGTAAGCATTGATATCTTTACAATGTAAGAGGCTAATCATTGCTTGCTGTAACGCGGGAATTGGTTAGCCTTAGTGATTGTATTACTTGCACTTATTTCTATGCACCGACAGCATATGTTGACTCTATTGAAAAATTACTATTGTAAGTCCGCTTTGGATAAAAGCTGTAACATGCCCTAATTAATGTAAAATACCAGAGATGTGACTAGATCATGATTTTGAATATTCAGACTCGACTTTACAAAACCACGCATAACTCGCTTTTGACTTGAGACATGTCTAACATATTTCCCGCCTGGAAGGCTCGACACACAAGACGCAGAGGCGGATCTTCAGGGGGCTGGCTGGGTGGGCGACACGCCCCCGGCCCGGGCCCCAGAAGGCCCGGCGGAGCGGGGCTGGCGGACTGGTCCTGCATGCCTTGCGTTGGAGAGAGTGGGCGGGCCTCTCCGCGAAAATTTTTCAATGCCGTGGCTTATGCCATGCAATGTAGGTTGTATACGGTTGCCCCAGTCAGGATGAGTCATGGTTGCTAAAAACTTACAAGCACTGACGTAGGCCTAAGTGAGTCTAGGTGAAATATTGAATAAAACTGTTTGCGTATGACTGGCTTTTTTTCCACTCTCACATTACTTTAGACGTGCAAATTAACAAGGATTGCTGATATTTCCTCCAAGTGTATTGGTAAAATCGTCATCAACTGTCCACCAACTCTCATCAGTCCACTTGTCAACAGATAGGCTAACATGCTACGGTGTTAATTTCGGGAAACATGGGTGGCAATCACTATAACATAAAAGCGGCGGCAAAGCGCAAAGAAAAGAAAAAAAACAAACAAGAACCAGAACGAGAGCAAATAAGGCGAAATTACAAAACTGGACACATATTTTGTTCGTCCTCCTGAGAGCATGAACCTGACATTGTTTTTGGCAGGATTCGGGACCCACCAATACAGCCAGCACAGTCAGGGAGCCAGATTTACAGGTATCAATTCAATACACTCGGCTACATTTATACACAATGTTCGTGAGTTTGCAAACTGTTGATGCGTGTAATTGTATCTATGTAACGGGAGCCCAGCCGCTATGAGCTTAAATGCCCCTTCGCTTCTTTCTCTGGCTGTATTAGCGGTGACGATTAGGGACTCAGCAGTTGCTAGCTTGCTCCGAGGGAGAGCCAGACCCAGTGGCTTAGGCGTGGAGTTTTTTTAGGAGGAAGCCAAGTAGCCAGCTTTAGAGAAAATAGCTACGTTTCAGCTTGGATGTAGTTATCAACGTACCAACAGCTATTTGACGCCTGGTGCATTTTACCAGACATTACCAGCACACCAAGGTAATCTGACGGACCACGACACACACGCGCGCCGCTCTCGCCTCTCTCTCTCTTCCTGCGCTGCTCTTCCTGGCTCTCTCGCCACTCTCTCGCGCGGCGCACAACACACACACCACACACACACACACACACCACACCACACACACACACACACACACACACACACTACCTCCGAACATCTCACTAAATTATACATTTTATAATACAACCCCTCCCCGACCGAAACTGCACAAGCCGCTAAATGAGATCAAAGAATCGATCGGTTTTTGCGCGTTGTCGGCTATTTCAAGTCTTCATGTTTCACGTGTAAACACGACTCACGACACATCACAGTATTTGAGTATACCATGCCTTTTTCGTAAACTGCCAAAATCAATGTAACTATTCAACACTACTTAAAAGACAACACCAAGACAACCCAGAACAAGCACATATTCTGCAGCATATGCACAGATGTTTGAAGCAGACTCGGAATGAAGGGGGGGTGGGTTGTTGAGGGCCGCTTGAAACCCTGTGTCCATCCTCAAAAAAAAAAAAAATAACGGTGAGCATACAAATAAAAACGGTGGCATTATAACAAAATATAAATAAAATATTGCACACTGTATTAAATTGCTTAATAAATACTTGATTTCGATTAGCATTTTCACAGACCCCAGAATATGGATAAGGTGTTTAGACCACGAAGTCAATCACGTTTGCGCTTTCCCCATAATTCAGGAAACCATTAGAGCCGCAACGGGAAGATGGTGTATTTTTACTCACCGCTATTGTAGAGAAGGCCATTCTCCGGTCTTTCAATGGTGGCGAAGTGTCCATACATTTGGTCATAGAAATTCGCCTTTGGCCCTTCAGGTCCTCCAGCAACTACTGAGTCATGAAATCTTCGCTAGGTTCACAAGTCTGTCCTGATCACGGTGTCCTCAGTAATGTTTGATCCTTGTTCAGACAGGGAAAACGAGCTGCTCTGCTGAAATGCCAATTCGCGCTTATCATTGTTTTTTCGGTGACGTTGGTTATGAGGTGCTTTGATTTGATGTGTAGCCAAGGACCGAGTGGCTTTCCCCTTTGGGAACCCTGCCTGACACCTCCCGACCAATCAGAGGAGGGCACTGTCATTACGGTAGCTCCACCTGATGGTCAATTCTTTCTTTTTTTTCTACAAGGGATGCCAGCTCGCGGCTGCGCTTCCGTCGCGTCGGTATAGTGTTGTGTTTCGCCGGTTTCATTATATAACAGGGGCCATATCGCCGCATTGTGAATATGGTCATGAAGGAGAAAATGGGAAGAGAAATGACAGCACACGAGCACAAAATAATTAACGAATAGATATCAACTGTTTAATATAAATTGTGTTTAGTGGATGACAACTACAGCCTTAAAAAAACAGGCGAAGCCTGGTTTCCCTTGGCCTCCGGGAAGAAAACGCCACTGCAATCTACATCACCGTTCCCTACGCAAGCGGTGGTCTCGATCAGCCGGCACCAGTTCGTCGTTATACTCTACATAGTTAGTATCGGTCCTACCAGCGTTATGAATATCTGTCTCTAGCCTGACCCTTCTAAACCAGTCTCTCCTCCTCTCTAGTTCTTTCCCTTGCCATCGATACCCCTGCCGGCACTGACTACCCGCTCCTGTCGTGTTGATGCCTCGCCTTCTGACTCTCTGCCGGTTCGCTGATCCTCGCGCTGTCTAGTCGTCTCCTTCTGGTTCCTGATCCTCGAACTGTCTGACTCTCCTGCCGGTTCCTGATCCTCGCCCTGGCTGACTCTCCCTTCTGGTTTTCCTGAGCCTCGCCTGCCTGACTCTGCCTGCCGGGTACACTGATCCTCGGCCTGTCTGACTCTCCTGCCCGGTTCCTGTCCTCGCCTGCCTGACTCTCCTGCCGGTTCCGTGATCCTCGCACTGTCGACTCTCCTGCCGTTCCTGATCGCCCCGCCTGTCTGACTTACCCGCTGGTTCTTGATCCCTGCTTGTTCTGACTACTCGTTCGTTGACTATCCGAATAAACCCATCTTCCCTTCCACTCTCGTCTCAGTTCTCTATGTGTTCAGGCGCGTTTGGGTTCCTACTGTTCGCACTTAACATACGAACCGGCCAGCATTTGGACCCAGGCTGACTTCGCAGAGGTTCCGGTCAGATGATCTCCGCCAAGGAGACACTCCTAGGTCAACACGACCAGGCTCTACAGGAGGTTACCACCACACTCCGGGGGAGTTGACCCAGGGCATGTCCACTCCGGGTTCCTGCCGCTTCTCGACATCCCCATTCCCACCCTCGCTACTCGGGCTTCTCCCGGGAACCGTTCATCCCAGCCCCGAGCGCTCGAGGGGAATCTAGGGTCTTGTCGGGTCATTCCTGCTCCAGTGCTCTCTGGTGTTGGAGATGCAGCCCCAGACCTACCCCACGGACAGAGTCAGCGGATCGCCATACCTGATCCGGCTCTCTCGGGGGGAGGCTTCTCGCTGGGAGCGCCGTACCACTCGGATCGTGGGAACGCTGATTCCGGCGGTCCTGCTCACGACTTCGACGCCTTTCACGAGAGAACATGCGGAAGTAGTGTTATCGACCACCGTGCGGGGTGGAGGACCTCCCAACGTCTCCTGCATCTTCGCCAGAGGGATCCCGCAGCGTTGCTTCCTTCAAGCGGTCGAGTTCCGGACCCTCGCAGGCTTCTGGAGGGGGAAGGCGGTGGACGAGGAGGCTCTCAGGGGTTTTCTGAACGCGCTGTTCTAACGACGTTAAGGACCAGCTGAATGCCTTCCTGGGAGGAGGCGCCGGATTTGGACCAGCTAATCTCGCTCGCTATTCGGTGGACAATCGGCTACGCAGCGCCGCAGAGGAGAGGGTCAACATTCGATCCCCACTTCCGCCTTCCAGCTGTCTGCAGCTCCCGGCCCTCTTCCGGTCTCCACTTCCCGACCTCGGCCACGAACGGTCCGGTCCCCCGAGCCCATGCAGATTGGACCGCACACAACTATCTCCTGAAGGAGAGGGGAACGACGCGATGCGCTCCGGAAGCTTGTTCTCTATTGTGGGCTATCAGGCCACCTCCGGTCTGGATGTCCCTCCCTCTCGGGAAAAGAATGGGCTCGCCAGTAACTCGAGGGATTCTGGCGAGCCGTTCCGTAATCCCTTGGCTCTCCCGCCCCTCCTGGAGCGGTCCTCCAGTGGAAGCACCAGGCCATATCCACTCTCTATCCTCCTGGACTCCGGCGCGGATGAGAGTTTCACTCGATCGGAGCTGGTTCGTCGATTGGGGATCGACAACCGTCCCCTCTGACCTTCCATCTGAGACCCAGGCCACTAGATGGAGAGGACGCTCACCGGGTGGAGCACCGTATACCGTCCAATTCAACCTGCTCGTGTCAGGAAAGGCACCACGAAGTTATTTCCCTTCTGGTTGATCTTTCTAGTCCCTTCTTCCCTGTCGGCGTCCTGGGTTATCCCTGGGTTCCAGACACACCAACCCCCAAAGTCGATTGTGAGAGCGGACGAGTCATGTCATGGAGTACGCTCGTCTGTCCCAGTGCTTAGCGGTCCGCTCAGTCTCCTCGGGCGCCAGAACTCGAGCCCGCAGCTGTCCCTCCTGACCTGTCTCCGTCCCGGAGAAGTACCACGACCTCGGGGCGGTGTTCAGCAAGGCTCTATGCCTGTCCTTGCCCCCTCACCGTCCTTATGACTGCCCCGCTATTGATCTCCTTTCCGGAGCCCCCTCCCTTGGCAGTCGGTACTGTTCAACCTCTCTCGTCGCGAACGGGAGTCAAAATGGAGGATACATTGGGTGAGTCTCTCGCGGCTGGATTCATCCGTCCGTCTTCCTCACCTGTGGACGGGTTTTTTCTTTGTTTGAAGAAGGATGGTCACTGCGACCTGTATTGATACCGTGGCGCTGACGACATCACAGAGTGAGGAACAAGTACCCCTTGCCCTCATCAGTCCGCCTTTGTCTCTCTCACGGAGCCTCCGTCTTCTCAAGCTGGATTTACGCAACGCTTACCACTTGGTCCGGATCCCGGCGGGGGGACGAGTGGAAAACCGCGTTCATACACACCACTAGGCCACTTTGAGTACCTAGTGTGCCCTTCGTCTCACAATGCTCCCGCTTGTCTTCCAGTCCTTGGTGAATGATGTCCTCCGGGACATGTTTGAACCCACCACGTCTTCGTCTATATTGACGACTTCTCATTTTTTCCAAGTCCGTGGAGGAGCACAGGGGTTTCATGTCAGACAGATCCTGCCGGAGGTTGCTCGAGAAACAGGCTATATGGTCAAGGCCAGAGAAGTGCGAGTTTCAGGTTCATCCGTCTCCTTCCTGGGCTACATTATTAGCCAGGAGCCAGGTCGAGATGGACCCCTCCAATGGTCTCTGCTGGTGCGGAGTGCGCCTCTCCCTCTACTCGCAAGAGATTGCAGCAGTTTCCTGCTGGGTTTGCTAATTTTTACTTGGCGCTTTATCTCGCGGCTTACAGCCAAGTCGCGGCACCCCTCACGGCCTTTGACCTCCACCAAGAACACCTTCACCTGGACACCAGAGGCTGAGACCGCTTCCAGGGCCTCAAGCGGTGCTTCATTTCTGCTCCCATCCTCATCCAGCCTGACCCCTCTCTTCCAGTTTGTTGTGGAGGTCGACGCCTCGGACACCGGAGTGGGCGCGTGCTTTCCCAGCGTTCCCCCTCGATCACAAGCTTCACCCCTGTGCCTTCTTTCTCCCGAAGGTTGACCCCGCCTGAGCGAGAACTTATGACGTCTGGCAACCGCGAGCCTCTTGGCTGTCAAACTCGCTTTGGAGGAGTGGAGACATTGGGCTGGAGGGTGGCGGAGCACCCTTTTATCGTTTGGACCGACCACCGCAACTTGGCCTACATTCAGTCCGCCAAGAGGCTGGAGCTGAACTCCCGGCAGGTCGCAGGTGGGCCCTCTACTTCTCGGCCGGGGTTTCAACTTCTCCCTCACACTTACCGTCCCGGCTCCGGGAATGTTAAGCCGGATCCCTTTCCCGCCTGCAATTCCCCGGAGTACCCCTGCTCTGAACCCGAAACCCATCCTGCCCCCACGTGCTTGATCTCCGCCTCGCTCACCTGGGAGGTAGAGTCGGCGGTACGTCCTGGCGGCAGGAACAGCAGCCGGGATCCCTTAAACCGCCGGTCCCCCTAACCGCTTGTTCGTCCCTGACCCGGCCTTACGGCTCCAGGGTACTGGCCTGGGCGCATTCCTCCCGGCTAACCTGCCACCCTGGCAATCACTCGTACCATCTGGAACTTCCTCCGTCGCCGGTTCTGGTGGTCTAATCATGGATTGCGGACGGTCCGCTCGTTCATCTTCTGCGTGTACGGTTCTGCGCCCGGAATAAGACCTTCGACCCGCCCCTCGTTCTGCCTCTTCTGCGGCCCTTACCCATCCCTAGCGCCGCCTTGTCACACATCGGCCCTGGACTTCGTCACTGGTCTACTGTCCCACGCGTGCTGAGTGGTACACCAACCATCCTGACAGTGATTGATCGTTTCTCCAAGGCCGCGCACTTCATCGCTCTCCCCAAGCTCCCCTCTTCAAGGGAGACCGCCGACCTCCTGGTCAGAAACGTGTTCCGGTTGCATGGCATTCCCACTGACATTGTCTCCGACAGAGGCCCCCAGTTCTCCTCCTCCAAGTCTGGCCGCGCTTTCTGTAGAAGCCCTTGTGCCACACCCGAGTCTGTCTGTCCTCGGATTTCACCCCCAGTCGAATGGACAACTATCCGAGCGCGAGCCAACCTGGAGATGGTGGCTGCTCTTCCGCTGCTGCGTCACCCACGCCAAGTCCCACCTCTTGGAACTCTCAGCTCCCCTGGGTCGAATATATGCCACAACACACCCTGGTGAAACGCTTCCACAGGACTTTCCCCTTTCATGGCTTCACTGGGATTACCAGCCACCCCTTTTCCCTGAATTGGAGGCCGAAATTGCGGTCCCGTCTCTGTCCAGACCCACCTGCGCAGTGCCGCGCATTTTTGAGACGCCGCTCTGCGCTGCGCGCTGACCCGTGCATCCTCCCGCTCCCAGCTGCAGGCAAATAAGCGGTCGCTCTACCTGCCCCCCAGTACGCTCCCGGACAGAAAGTTTGGCTTCGGGCAAAGGATCTTCCCTTGAAGGGAGTTCCTCTTAAGCTTTCTCCCCGTTTCATTGGTCCCTTCGAGATCGAGACGATCATTAACCCCTGTGCCGTTCGCCTAAAACTTCCCCCATCTCTTCGGATGCATCCGACCTTCCATGTCTCCCAGGTCAAGCCCGTCTCCACTAGCCCGTTGCTCCCTCCCTCCCCGCTCTCCACCTCCGCCCAGGGGTCATTGACAACCACCGGCCCGTGGGACGGTCCTCATCGGCTCCTGGATGTGCGCGCGCCGCGGGCCGGGACACCAGTACCTCGTTGATTTGGGAGGGGGTACGGTCCGGAAAGAGAGCGCTCCTGGGTCCCGCGGAAAAGTATTCTGGATCCTTCCCCTCATTCGGGACTGACTTCCACCGGGATCACCGCCATCCCGTGGTTGGGCGTCCGCCAGGAGGCGTCCCGTAAGAGGGGGGGATACTGTTACGCCACGTCCGGCAACTCGGCTCCAACACCCCATCTTCTAGTGGCTGCTTGGCGTCGCTGGTCCTTCATTCTCATCCACACCACACCTGTCTGCAATCTACAACATCACCGTTCCCTTACTTCAGCCGGGATCTCCGATCAGCCGGCGCCAAGTTCGTCGTTTACTCTACATAGTTAGTATCGGTCCCTACCAGCGTTATTGAATATCTGTCTCTAGCCTGACCCCTTGGTAACCATCTCTCCTCCTCTCTAGTTCTCCCCTTGCCACCGAACCCCTGCCTGCCTGACCTGACTACCCGCCTGTCGTTTGATCCTCGCCTGTCTGACTCTCCTGCCGGTTCCTGATCCTCGCCTGTCTGACTCTCCTTTCTGGTTTCCTGATCCTCGCTCGTCTGTCTGACTCTCCTGCCGGTTCCTGATCCTCGCCTGGCTGACTCTCCTTCTGGTTCCTGATCCTCGCCTGTCTGACTCTCCTTGCCAGTTCCTGATTCCTCGGCCTGTCTGACTCCTCCTGCCGGTTCCTGATCCTCGCCTGTCTTGACTCTCCTGCCGGTTCCTGATCGCCGCCCTGTCTGACTACCCCGCTCGTGTTTTTCTGATCCCTGCTTGTCTGACTACTCGTCTGACTATCCGAATAAACCCATCTTCCCTTCCACCTCGTCTCAGTTCCTCTGTGTTCAGCGCTTGGGTCCTACTGTTCGCTACCTTAACAGGATATAGTAATCAACCGCTTATAGTGATCAAAAGGCTTGGGACGGAATCATTTTCTATAACAAATGCTGTTTAAATAATTTTGTTTATAGTTAATCAAGGAAATCCCGCTTATAGTGTGTTCATTTTTGGCCATTTTCTGAATGAAAACATGTGCAAAAATAATTTTATTTCCCGCGATTTGTCGCTGCGTCTGCTTCCGCCGAGCGAGCTATTGTTGAGAGTTGACACCGGCACCAAGCACGCGAACCATGGCTGGAAAGAGAAAATCATTTTCTATGAATGAAAAACGTAGTCTCCTCGAGGCCTACGACAAATTGCCAAAAATGAGCCAACGCGATGCTGCAGCAAGGCTTGGCATTCCTCAGGCTACTTTGTGTAAATTAATTTAAAAACGAGAGAGCGTCATGGATGCCGACGAACGGCGATAGAAAACGACGCGGCCCGGGGGAAAAGCACCTTTAAATTAAATGTTATGTTGTTGTTCTATTGAAACAGTTTGTTTCTTTATTTAAGACTTGTTGTTGTTCAATTGTTGACTTCTTGTTGCGTCGGTCTGCCGTTGCCGCGAACATACTGTTTTTGCGTAATGTCTGCGCACTGGAGCATTTGAAACCATAATAAAATACATTAAATGCTAAAGCTGTCCGTTCTGCAATTGTTTTCATTGACAAACGATACAAATGGCATTTAGATGATATTCTGCATAAAAAATGAATTAATGAATTAATTAAAAGTGAATTAATAACAATTCGGTTATAGCGATCAACCGCTTATGCGCGTGGTTTGCAAAAACGTAGCTTTGCGTTGGGGTCCACATTTAACTTCACTGTCGTGCCGCGGAGGGTGCCAAGCTCATCCTTAAAAAATGTCTCCATACTTTGATAGGATTCCTCCCACCACTCTCATGTGCATGATTTCCCCCCCAATTGAGGCGGATTTTCTTTAGAAGGTCCCTTCCAATCAGACTAGGTCCCTCCTCGTCTACCACTAACAGCTTCACTTTACTTGACTGGCCTTCATACATCCCGTCTACTTCTATAGCTCCAAGTAGAGGAATGCACTCCCCAGTGTATTGCCTCAGTCTGATGTAAGTCTTTCTTAAAGCAGGCGCTTTTCCAGAGCACCACAACCTGGAGTAGGTGGTTTGACTTATCACCGAAACTGAGGCACCCGTATTTGCAGCGTTGCGCCGATCAGATCTGCCTGGGGTTCACTGAGGTCAATATTAAACATGTTAAAAGAACACTGCTCCTCCGGCTCTTCACTTTGCACATGATGCGTTTTCACTCTTCCCACTCCTTTTTCTATGGCTTTTTAGCACCTTTGTACTTCTTAGCTATGTGCCCCTTTTTCTGGCAGTTATGGCAAGCGGCATCTTTAAAACCACATTCATTAGCAAGATGCGCTCCCCCACACCGGTAACACTCAACTGACTTCATAGGCTTGCCTCTCCCTTCTTTAAACAGACGGTGAACCGCGCCCTGTGGCCCACTGGCGTTAGCTGCGTGAATGTCTTTAGAGTTGATAGCTGCCGTTTCCATTGCATGAGCAATCTCCAGTGCTTTCTTGAAAGTTAGCATGACTTCACCTAGCAATCGGCGCTGAATGCTGTCATTGTTGATACCACAGACTAACCTGTCCCATAGCATGTCGTCAACCACCGGTCCAAACTCCCAATATTCCGACAGTTGTCTCAGCTCTGCCACGAATGCAGCAACTGAAACCCCAGCTTTGCGTGTATGCGGCTTAGGGTTGTGATGCTCTTGCACCAGCTTCACCAACTCTTCGAATGATAGTTCGCCTGGCTTCCGTGGCGTTGCTAAGTTGCGTATCAACTTGTACGTCTTGGTACCGCATGCATTAAGGAGAATCGATCTCTTCCTTTCCACCTCCGTAATGTTATTCACCAGGAAAAAGTGCTCCAGTCTCTCAACATATTCAATCCAGTCACCATCAGTGTTGCCACAGTTACCTTGAAAAAGTAATCAGATCACTGATTACTAGTTACTCCTTAAAATAGTAACTTAGTTACTTTATCGATTACTTGATTTTAAAAGTAACTAAATTAGATTACAAGTTACTTTATTAGTAACTGTTACACGTCCTCCGATGGTCGGAGGACCCCGGTGTAACATAGGACAGTGAATGTATGGATGAAAAGAAACCAATGTCACCAAAAGACTGCAATGAATCAGTTTAATTAACCACACAACGGACACAGGGCGGAGACAACACAAACCCCCTGAGCTATGCAGCGATCACTAAAGAAAACGCCCCAAAACAACTAGCTATAATCAAAAACAACCCCAGGACTAACCCCCTAAACTAATCCCCTTTGCAGGCACCTTAATGCCTCAAAATACATGGAGTAGTGTCGCCGCTCTAACTGGTGTACTAATACAAGAGGTAACCTACGTGTGGTGAGGGACACAAATGTATACCTGCAGGTGTCTACCTAAGTTCCCTAACCTCTCCAACCCTGCGCCGGATAGATCTGCAAAACAGACAAAAGTTAACAAACACGTTAGTAAACGATCAAAACAAAAATGTGCCTAAACAACAAAGTACTAGCCAAGAAAGCACAGACTGAAACAGCAACCTGCACCAGTCTGAGACCTTCCACCTTCTCCCCCCCCCGTGAAACCAAACTAACAAACATATATATATATAGGGTGTGGGTGTGAGCTGATTGGTGGATGGCTTGATTGCCCTGGCTGATTTCCTGGCCTCAGCTGCAAGCAATGCAGGAAATCACTGCAGGCCCTCAGTGTGGACCTACTAACAGAGTGGGAAAAACACAGATGAGCCATAGGAGATCAGAACAAAGTAAACACACAAACAAAGCAAAACCCCACCACCCGTAACACTCCCCCCCTCAAATAGCAACCCCCCGGTTGATACAAAACTGGAGCATATCCGGAGCATATCCGGAATAGCCTGTTTACTCAAGTCAAGGATCACACAATAACTGAGGGAATATGTTAAGTAATATAATCAAGCAACTTTTTCAACCGTATGATCAAATACATACATGATGTATAAATAAAAAACTTAATGCTTCGCTAAATGAACTATAAGCTAAACCTGTCCACACCGGGACAGTGCATCTGCAACCACATTGTCTTTGCCCTTTTTGTGGCGGATGACAAGGCGGTAGTTCTGCAGGAACAATGACCATCTCATTAACCTCCTGTTGTGATTATACATGCGATGTATAAAGACTAGAGGGTTGTGGTCCGTGTAGACCACAACTGGCACAGGACTGGATCCCACATACACATCGAAGAACTGCAAAGCTAACAGTAGAGCCAGGGTCTCCTGTTCTACTGTGGAATAACGCATCTGGCACTTGCTGAACTTCTTAGAGTAAAACCCAACAGGATGATCTAACCCATGGTCGTCCGACTGAATCAGAACTGCACCAGCACCAATGCAGCTGGCATCTACTTCCAGTGCAAAGGGGCGGCTAAAATCAGGTGCACTAAGAACTGGGGCACTGCACAAAAGAGCCTTGCAGCTCTCAAAGGCCACCTGACATGAAGCCGTCCACTGAAAAGGAAGTTTTGGACTAACAAGGTCGGTTAAAGGAGCAGCAACAGAGGAGAGATTTCTACAGAAACCCCTGTAGTAGCCGGCCATTCCTAAAAACCGTCGCAACTCTCTCCTAGTGGAGGGGACCGGAAATTAACTGATGGCAGCCAACTTGTGTAAGCAAGAGGGCGCCACTTTGCCACCACCCACACTTGCTTGCCCAAGTAGGTGACCGTCGCCTTCCCAAACTCGCATTTTGCCAGGTTGACTGTTAGGGAAACTAACAGTTGGAAAACTGCTTGGAGAGAGCACACATGTTCCTCCCACTCAGTAGAGTGAACAACCACATCATCCAGATATGCAGTGCAATTTTGGAATGTCCGCCAAGGTACAGTGTTAACCAACTTCTGGAAACAGGCAGACAGCATTTTCAGGCCCAAACCGCCAATTACAGTGTATTGCAAAAAGTATCTGTGTCACAAACCGTGAAATGTCAGAGAAGCACGAGCTTGTGAGAGGGACCTGCCATAACCCTTGAGCAGATCTAATTTTGTGACAAAGGCAAGCGGGAACCAATCGTGTCAACAGCCGTCCTTCAATTCCGCGGTAGTGGAAACGAGGTCAGATACAGTGATATTATATTACCTACGGTTATCAAGTGCAAAAACGGAAATGTCGAGTCTGGTTTGGGAACAGTAGAGACCAGGGACTACTCCACCGCGATAGAGCTTAGGTTTGCTAGACCATGCTCGAGTAAATACTGAGGTCTCCTGTCTCATAAGCTGCCCTCTTGACAACATCACTCTGTAAGGGATTGTTGTTTTATTGGACGAGCAACCACCAAGCATCTTATGTTCATGTCCGAAGCATTGGCAGACGTGACTGTCTCCTGAACAAGACACTTAAAATTCACCAAAAATCAAAGACACTAAATCATGTGCTGGCTGGTATCACATATGGTGAGGCACACCAAACTTCATAAAAGGTCTCCAACATCGTCTGAGTTTGAATAACCGAGAGTTGGTGCGGAGTCCACCGGGTAAACTAACGAGCCATGCCCTCATCAACCTATCCTGAATTGCAAGTGCTAGGCAACAAGCAGCACACAACAGTGCCACTGTGAGTCACACTCACGGAACCGAAGCTCTAACATGGTAGGACTCAACATGTGAGATGATCCAACACTGTTTTCTCTTACGCTCTGGAGTGAATATACATAATCGTGTTCACAACTACTCCTCTCACAGCATACAGAATCTAAAACCGAGCTGACATGGATGAACCTGAAGGTAACGAAAAACCCAAGTACTTGTCCTGGAATAGAGCACGGAAATGTTTCTTTGTCGTATCGCCTCTCATGTGCTGCGAATCCACATAACTCTCTTTGCTAGCTACATGCCCATGTAGGTCCACGAAAAAGAACTCACATACGAGGATGTGACTTTTTGACACGTAACGACATAGAGATGAGACCTTTGACACTTTCAAAGAGGCCTTCACAGTACTGGGCAAAGTCGCTGCTGAAACCTAGATTTGGACTGCTTCGCGACTGCAAAAGAGCGCAACGGACACTCGTCCAAGGCCGTCCCGGATGTACTTACCAGCACGGACTGAGGGATCGATGCCATCTTGTCCAAAAAGGTGTGAGCACTGGATACACGATGAAGTATACTTAGAATATTTCAAACTCTCAACGATGCCAATAATTAGATTACCTGATACAGTTTGTCTCTCTTGCAGCCCGAATGAGTAGAAAACTTGATCAGCCGCGAGTCCTTCAAGAAGAATGCTCTGGGACATGAGCATCATCATCATAGCAACAGATACGATCCCACTTTTTTAGGAGTACACATAAGACTGCCAAAAACCACCTACTGCTGGATGGCGTAAGTAGCAGTGGATAAACCAGGTGGTTATCAACCACGACATATGGACCAATCGACAAAAATAGTCACACCTTTCATACTGCCAGAAAAGTCGGAACCGATCATATTCTTGCCCCCCAAACCCGCCACACATTTATATGAGCCAGGGATAAACTGACTGCGTGTTTTGATGGAATATACTACCTGAACCACAGCACTGAACGAACTAACACCCATCACGGCGGATCTCTCCACTCCTCACCGCAAACAGTTTCATAAAAATACATGTGTTTTGATGTTAGTTGAGTCAGAGTTTTAAAAGTTATTGAAAACTTAGACAA
>OLKM01005428.1:0-17199 GCA_900291075.1 Melanogrammus aeglefinus | reverse complement strand
TGGGAAGTACACCGAGAGCCGAGACGATTATATCAGTTGAGCTTTCTTGCTTTGGAAACCACGTTGCGATATGATTTATAATTGATTTTGATTTATTTATGTGATTATTTATTGATGTATTGTGACATTCACAATAAACATTGGCCTGTTTTTTAATCACCATTTATGTTTGATTGTAATAAGGTTGTTTGAAATTAGGAATAGCAGTTAATCATTTTTCAGTTATAATTTTTTGCAACAGGGGAAAATAGGCCCTGACAGGGCGAACCGGACACCGACGCGAAGCAGAGGTGTCTTGCTTCGCCCTGAAAGGGCTTAATTTCGATAATGATCTATATGTTATCCCACTTATTACATGGCTACTTGCCAAAACGAAAAAAATAACTTCTCACAGTGTGTCTTTTTAAAATGTTATTTATTACCAGCAGGGGCGATTCTAGGGTCAAGAGACGGTAGTCCGTCCTCCTTGAACTACAAGACAAGCATTGCACTGCAAAGTCCAACAGCCTGCCTCCTCTCCGTCCCAACTCCAACATGGACTTCGAAAAGCTTTCGATTGCCACAATAGCGCAGAATAAAAAGCTGTATCCTTAGTGGTCGGAGGAGCGGGTGCTGCAGTGGTCTGCTTGGGTCTGGCGTGGAGAAGTTTAAGGAGTAGAGAAAAGATCCGAGTTGGAGTTGTATCGCAACTTTTAGTTCACCCTCTGAAGTCCGGGAAAGGCATCTCAGTGGCTTTGGCAGAATGCCACCACATCGGATTAAAACATGGAGAACTTCGGGATCGGTAGGTCCTATGTAGGCTACTGGTTCTAAACTAAAGGAACAGTGATTGGGGACAAATGAGTGACAGCGGTTTGGGACTAATGAGTGACAGTGGATTACGATTCATCATTTGCATCTCTCTGGTTAGGTGCATGACCGAACTTTGCAAACAAATGTTGCGCTGTTGAACATCGTGGGCTGGAAATGTGGAGTAAAAAGTATCCAAAACAGGTTACCTATATAGATCCGTATATCTATACGTTGCCCATTCTGTGTGGACGAACAGAGCTGGAGGGGCACTCTCTTCTTGCGTAACTGGGTTCACAATAAGTAATCTATTATCCAGACAACACAGAAACACACACACCACACACTTGTAGTGCATGGTGGTACTAAATATAGTAGGCTATTGTTTTTTTCTACACTGTAAAAAATATCTACTTGGTTCTACTTAAAATCATAAGTTTCCCAGCTGCCTTAAATTTTCAAGTAAAAACAACTCATTATTTTGAGTAAGCTTTGAATTGCCTTCTTTGAGTCAACATGACTGTACAGTTATTGTTGTAAAATAAAGTGGACTAATTTATGTGCATTATGTTGACTAAATAATGTCTTTGAATCAGCTAATCAAGTTAAGATTACCTAAAATAATGTCTTGTTTTCACTTAACAATTAACTATAAAACACACAAAAATGTGGGCCAGCACAATGCATATTTCCAAAATCCTTCCGAAGTCCGGTAGACCACTTGTACTGCCAACAGAGAGTGTCATTCCCTTTGAATACTGCGTTCCATTTAAGAAACAGTAAGGGTCAGTCTAACTGTGTCAACCTCACTGAATCTATTCAAGATTGCTCCACCATCTAAGACTTCCAGGCACACATCACTTTTGCTGTCTCTATCTTGAAATGCTGGGCATTTCAAGATAATATGCAAGCATAAGTTGGTGTCTTGAGGCCAGGGTAAGCAGAATGTTTTTAAAGTTATTGCATCATGCACTACCTTTTTAAAGAAAGAATGTTTCGCCTCAAACCTGGTTGTCCAACACAAGAGGTTAATTCAAAGGTCCAAACCTTTGAATTAGGCATGGATAATGCTCAATGAAGTGATGTTTGGGGCGTAATTTGTAATCTGGGAAAACTGTCATTGTCTTTGATATGATATTTTGGACTGCAAATAACAAAGTGAGTCTAAAGTGTAAGATGGAATTGCCAAGAGCTTAACCAAGTCTTTCAGTTCAAGGACTATTTCCCATGTTTGATCCCTTCCAGAATACGGTGGCCGATAATAAGGGGAAGGAAACGCACAAGAATCCAATTTCCTTGGCCATTACAACCCACAGTTCCTTTCTTGACAGGACAGTTTGTCTTATCAGAGAATTTAAAAGGGAAGCTCTGTATTTCACTATTAAGCTCTTCTAATGTGAAGTACTTCTTTGAAATCAAATTGGCAAGCACAAGACTTAGTTCTACAGGTACAATCCCTTCCAACACATCATGTAAGAAATCAGGTGGAAAGCCTGTGCATGTGTGAAATCCTGTCAGGCTGTTGAGAGGGCAGTCTCGTTTCACACCATCAACAGACGCAACGTCACTCTGCTTGAACACATTTACAGCTTCATCAAATGACTCTGGTGACCTTAAAACAA
The DNA here is from genome assembly GCA_900291075.1 of Melanogrammus aeglefinus. Lineage (NCBI taxonomy): Eukaryota > Metazoa > Chordata > Actinopteri > Gadiformes > Gadidae > Melanogrammus > Melanogrammus aeglefinus. Next base: position 14,788 of record OLKM01005428.1, on the reverse strand, counting down.
AGTTCCCAGTCCTAACATCACACGTCCGTATGTCTTGACGACTAACTAGACAAAACCTACAAAACTTTTCAACATTGAAAGACTCTTGGAATCCACCTAAGGAATGTGCAAGCTAAGTTGTCAGCAGCAACAAACAAGATGGGGCCTTTAACATTAAACCCTAGTTTGTCTACAAACACACCAACTGTTTCAGATATTTAATATTTTCAATCAGTGGCCTCAAAACACTATCATAACCATAAATCCTGACATGCTCAGCCTTGCACAGTAAAGCAAGGTAAGACTGATGACAATGCTGACTAGAGGGTAAATTCCCAATAACCTAATGCACACCACAGACTTTATGTTTCTTTTTGATGTGCCCAACGGATTGCAGTTTTCTAAGTCATCAATATACAATAATAGCTACACTTAGTTCTTGACCTGAGAGAATTACATTTGATTTATAGAAGTCACCATACAGAAAAGACTTGTACTGGCCAGACTGTTCAACTGGTTTGTATACCCTTAATGCTTGCAGTACCTCTTCTCTTTTAAGAAGATTTGAAAGTAACTTTAGAATGGGATATAGAGACAACAGTATGAGACTTTTCTTGTCTGTTCAAAAGATATTCAACATGCTCAATGATATTAAAGTTTTTTATAATATGACTCTTTTGTAGTCTGCACCTAAAGATCCTTCTCTTAAAAGGAAATTAAGTGGGTTAGCACTTTGAAATGCTTCAGTCAACGATGTCAATCATTCTTCAGATGTGTAATTATGCTCCTTCAAAACATTCTCATTTGACTCAATTGACAATATCAAACAAATCATCGACAAGTTCTTGAATTGCAGACTTTGACACATGAAGGACGGCTTGCAGTCGAAGGAAAAGGGATGCAATTTGGCGCTCAACTGACTTCTGTGTAAGCTGAGAGTCAGGTTCAGTCAATGAAACATCTGGTGACTCTAAATCAGAGTTATCCTGTTCATCATTGACAGAATCTTGACTGGGACAATGAAATGAAATCAAAAATGAAATTATTGAGTAGAAACCTGATAATGTCGGCTTCTGTGAGCAGTAAAAGTTGAGGCTACTCTAGATTTAAAAGAGCACCCCAACAACGGGAATTTTCACAGTCTCTCTATTTATCAAATGTTTCTTTAAATGAAGAAAATAATGTTTGATGTTGCTTGGCGCTGAAAAAGTACAAAGTTCACAATGAAGTCTAGCAAGGGGGCCGGTTCCTTGTTTGTGGCCCTTCAAATGTTGTACATGGGATTGAAAGACGGTAAAACAATTAAGGTAAAAACAACTAAAACCAGTTCTTCCACGTCCGTGCTTGTCCTTGTAATGATTTACTATAGTCTTCTACTTGTATGAGGCAAATTGGCAAAACTTACAAGTCCACTTCATCCAACGAGTGAGTAGCTGAGCCTTTACAAAGCACCTGAAACACAATAACAGAAGAAAAGATTTAGGTGATGTGAATTGCAAAAATGAACAAGAGCTCATCTCAAGTTCTCATCAAGTCAAACTAACAAATTGGATTTATAAATTACTTCAACTCATTATTTTGACTCCAATTAGAGTGCATAGACCAGGGGTGGGCAACTTTTTAGTCCGAGGGCCACACTTTGGACGATTGCAATTAAACATAGTAACACGATTAAATATAATATTCTGCTTAATTTTGATTGGGTAAAGCTATGTAGGCGGCCGCAGTGTGCGTTCCTAAGTTGTGTCCACAATCGCAGGAATTTCAAGCGATTCCGTTCCAAGTGGTCACCTGAGTTTGAGAGGCTTCCCCTTGTGACCGCCATGCTTCAGTTCTGCCAATTCAATCTCAACCATGGCAGGTCTCTACTTGTTTTGGAAGTACCAGAGAGGTCAGAGAAACCGATGCAGGCGTTTAGGCGTTTATTCATAAGGCGGCAAACAGGCGCAAACAGTCTAGAACACTCCGGGCGCATGTCCTGGAGCTCTATAAGTAATGGATAATGCCCGACAACAAGGTGTCCATTATCAGGAATTAAAGAACGACGCGGAGGCGTGAATCGTCCGACGCGCAGCGGAGGCGCGAAGTCAATATAACCCAACCCAATATAAACCCAATATAAATCCATATTTATTACAAGGCTCTTCTCAATGCTCCGTCATTATGGTTCTCCGTCTTCCACATCAATCTGAAGTTTGAACATGGAGAAAGCCTAACGATTGTTGTACTTGCACTTGGTTCTATGGACATCCTTACTGTACCGACAGCGGTATATTGTTGCACTTCTTATGACAAATGTACTTATTGTAAGTGGCTTTGGATAAAAGCGCTCTGCTAAATGCCCTAAATGTAAATGAGAAAGGGATTATTGCAGTTTATGGACTCACAGACTTCAACATCCTGACTGTCCAGGAGTCCGCATCGGCAACACACCCTTTCTCCTCGATGTCGCGGTTCAATCCGGACCTCAGGGAGTCAAACACAGCAACATTGAATTGATTTTAATAGCAGGATCGCGGGTCGAATAATAGGCGGCGTGTTTTTCCTCCAAAATTACGAGCGCATCGTGGGGGCCGGATTGAAGCACTATTGCGGGCGGGATCTGGCCAAAATAGTCCGGCTAGCCTAAGTTTAGAGAACATGCCTGGTGAAGTCAGGTTGATGAAGCTAGCTAGCTAACGTTAGCCAGCAAACTCGGAATGTGCCTCGCTAATATGATATCAGTTATTGAACATATAGAACGATTGCTAACGTTAATCACTTGTGTTATTTGCTTAATCGACGCACATTCTAAATATCTACAAAACACGAACAACTTGCCAAAAGACAACTTCTTTACGCCAAATGAACCCATCTCGTCTGCTTGCTGGTGTCTGGCGCGTAAACTTCAAATTCTCAACGTCTCCAGGCTTTGGTCTCGCAACTCGCACGTGTGCAAAGATCTGTCCTACACACATGCCAGTTCCATGTACCCCACTCAATTTAAAATGGCAAGTTCATTCAAGCACCTAGACTTATTATATATATAGACTTAATGGCTATACTATTGACTGTGTGGTTCTATAGACTGTATGGCTCTGATGTGTATTTTGACAGGCACTGGCTGGTGGTCACGGAGGACGGTCACATGGTGCCCGGGAAACAGCAGCCGCGGCAGGTGCTGGTGGCCCTGACCAGCGACGGCGGGAGGCTATGTCTGAACGGTCCTGGCATGGAAGAGCTGCAGATGCCCCTTCAGCAGCCCCACAACCCCATCATGGACTGCAGGTGGATTATTTGTTTTGGTACAGCGTAACATTGAACTTCACTTGGTCTGAGTAGCGCTACTGCCACAGGCTGTGCGTCTATTTATCATCTGCTCCTTTGGTGGAACATTATTCTAATCTAAACAAACCCCCATCGGGATTTCAAATGGTGACGATGATGATGATGATGATGATGAGGACTGGTTTGGGTACAGTTGTAATTTTTGTTATAAAAAATCTCAATAAAAAAGTAGCAGGGAAAGATAAATATAATATACCAATATGTTGGTTCTTCTTATCTCACACAAAAGATTGCAGGCCGGAAAACACTAGATATTCATTCATAAGATACGTTAATAATAACAACCAGAGCTTCACAGAAATCTTTTCCCACTATCCATCCCAGTGGGACATGCCTCCACAAAATCCACACATTCACATGCCCGTACACTCCCAGCGATTGTTGTTTAAAGGAATTTAAGTGACAGTGTGAAATGGAACAATGAGTTTTTGTGTTTTCGAAACAATACATAACTTACTAACCTTCTCATTCTCCTCCTCCAGGGTGTTCGGTACGGACATCCAGGGGAGGGACTGTGGCGACGAAGCAGCCCGCTGGATCACCCGCTTTCTGGGGGGGGAGATAGGCTACCGTCTGGTGCACTTTGAGCCCCACATGGAGCCCCGCAGGTCTGCTGACCAGGAGAAGCTGTTCTCCCAGGACGAGGTGAACATCAGGCTACCGCAGGCCGGGCTTGGTTGTTTTTCTTCTCTACATTACTAACTAATATTTGCTTGCTCTGCCGAAGTTAACGGCAGTCATGTCTTGCGTGTATTTGTACATATTTTTGTAATTCACTAATCAAACTGAATTCATTAGACCCCTGTTTAATAAAAGCTGTCATGTCTTTCAGAGGTACTTATAGTTACTTTTCTTCAACCTTACAGAAGGTGGCATATCCTAACGTTGGGCCTGTGATGCTGCTGTCGGAGGCGTCAGTTGGAGACCTCAACGGCAAGCTGCAGAAGGACGTTACGGTGGAGCGATTCCGTCCTAACATCGTCGTCAGTGACTGCAATGCCTTTGAGGAGGTACTTTTCCACAACATCGATTATTTTACCATGAGATGTACATTTTCATTTACTTTCAGTTTTTACGAGTGTGAGATCAACAATTCAATGCAAATTATTTTAACACAGCTTCTTCTGAAATCCATAAATGTTACTTAAATTGGGAAGTCTTATGTATTAATCTTTCTTTACTCATTTTTGGGGAGGGAAATGTAAATACAAAACAATAGTTGTGACTTCCGGATGACGGTTGAGCAGTATGGAATTGAAAAGTGTGCTCCCTAACGCCAACATGATAAGACGCTGCAAAAAAATGAAAATATAACAAAGAAAGATGCATGGACTTTGACAATGAGCGGAGGATCAAAGAAATGAAAGAAGAAAAAAGTCCCGGACGGACAAGGTAATAGAAATAAATCGTTCTGACGAGGAAGGTGACAAGCTAACACCTTAAGCTACAGCTACCGCATAGCTTAGAAAGCATTAGCAAGCAAATCCAATCCATGCAAAACAAGCTGAAAATTGACCTGAAAACTGTCAAAGACAACATCACCACCCAAGTGAAAACGAACTGGAAGAGTTTAAGGAAGACATTAACCAGAAACCATAAACCAGAATAAACACGGACGTAGAAGAGCAAAAGGATAAGATAGACGCCAGTAGTAAGAGTTTTATCTGTATATTTTTTGAAAGAGACACTGTAGTCGAGACACTAATTTTCCTATCACAGAACCTGTAAGAAATACACAAGTTTACATAGGAACACATAGTCTTCTACCTCAGTAGGAATATTTAATTTTATTTTCACATTTATTGTTATTTGCAATACACCAAGCGCTTATTTATGTTTTATACATTTTATTTTCACAGTTTACTAAATATGCAGCTGTGCATTTTCAAACAGGTGAGGCCTGCAATACTGTGTACATTATTGTTATTTTGAGAAGTACGCCTGCCTATTAGATCAGAATATAGGCTTATGTAGGCCTTTGTTTTAATATATCTCTCTGTTATACTGTGAAGCTGTAGGCCTGTTCCATGTTCAGCCTATCAACACTTTTGTTTATATCTGTTATATGCACAGCTGTGCTTTGTTGAGAAAAAACTTAACTAAACCTTAATAAATGGTTGGTGATGATTAACTTGTGGTGTTGAGTTAAAACTACACACTTTGCCCATTTTGTTCAAAATATCTTACGTCGCCATTCGAAACTAAAAATATTGTGATATGAGTTTTGGCCCATATCGCCCAGCCCTACTTTGACACGCGTTGGGAGGTACCGAGGCTGGACCTCGCAGGCAGGCAGACGCGTGAGAGGACGGCTGCAAGATTTCCAACACACTGAACAGAACGCGTGATGAGTACCGGACACTAATTATAAATGTGAATAAAATATTCTTCAGTTGCAATGCAGGTCAAAAAATGGGTTACATCTAACTACTAGCTGTGGGCGCTTCTCTTGTGGAAGGCATCTCCCCTCAAAACGAAAGGCGTGTTAACATGTGAGGGTTGTTGACGTCTCTCTTTTTGGAAGTCGCTCTTCTGTTTATAAGTGTGTTATGTTATTTTTTGTTTGTTTCATATTATGTTAAGCTCCTATGGTTATTGCACTGTTAGCCTTAGGGGGAGACACTACAGTGTGAACAGACCAAAAGCAGCCTGTTAATACCAAACAAGATTGTATTAAACTAATGTCTCTACATGTTAATGGCTTAAGAAACCCAGTCAAAAGAGCTACAATTATAGCTAAAATTAATAAGGGAGGGAAGCAGATTGACTTCCTGCAAGAAACTCACCTTTCACAAACAGAACATAAAAAGTTGAAAAGATTTTGATTTAAAAACACATTCTATAGCACCTATTCTAACGCCCACAAAAGAGGTGTAGCAATTCTTATTCCTAATGCCACCAAATTTGAATATCAAAAATAAATAAATGATAAAGAGGGACGATATGTTACTGCAAGAGGAACAAATGACCAAGCAATGGTAACATTGGTGAACATATATGCCCCACCTGAAAGTGATAAACATTTCTTTAAATCCCTATATAATTTGATTGCTAAATAGGTATATAAGGTATATGTTGAGGAGATCTCAATGTGATAATGAACTATGACATGGACACAACAAGTTGTAAGAGAAATAGAAACTTATCACAAAGGTGGTAAAAAAAAATACATGGGAAGAAATGAGCTTTTTTGATGCATGGAGCTACATGCATGCTACATCCTCTACAGAGAGAGACTTCATTCGTTATTTTATGCAGAAAGAAAGCAGGGATAGAATACAGGAATGTCAAATTGGAGTGGCAGATTTGTCTGACCATAGTCCAATCTATTTAAAGATATATTTGAAGTCCTGACGAAAAGACACAATATGGAGATAAACGTGGGGATATTAAATAACAAACTGGTCAAACAAATCAAAGCTGAAATACAGAAGATCTTAGAGGAAAATTGCAATGAAGAGAAACACACTGCAATACTATGGAACGCCGTAAAAGCTATTATACAAGGAATATTTAGTGCAATAACAAGTCAACTTAAAAAGAAAATCTGTAGAAGTCTCTGTTAGCTGACCTCGAGCAAAAACATAAAGAGAAAACCGACAAAAAATAGAAACAAATGATAGAAGTTAATAAATTAATAAAATACTACAACAGGAAATGGAGATAAAGGCTAGGTATTTAAAACCAAATGACTATGAATTAGTACCCTGGAAATCCAGAGTTCTCGCGAGAGCACAATTTGAATTAGCTCAGCGAGTCAATCTGGGAACGAGCAGTATAGACAAGTTTACGCGCGAAACCACGGGCGCCGCCATGACGCTACAAAAATGCATTTCATTTCGCCATTTCGCGCGAGCCGCAAGTGGTTTGCGCAGCGCAGCGTCTGCCGGTGAAACACAGCGATTTCGATGCTAGCCTGGGATCACGGTTTCTACCACTTTGACTGGAGATGGCGTTAAAAATTGATGGCGAAAATTGTTGATGATTTTTGTCGAGGGAAGGTTTACAGTTCTGCAGTAAATATCGCAGCATTTTTAAAAATAATATAAACTGCCTTATTAAGGTCATGCCCACAGGAGCCAACAGATGTACCTTATTTACATAATGCACAATTTACATGATCTCTTTGTGCTGTGCAATATATCAATGTGCCTGTACTGTTTGAGTAAAATAAAGTTTGATGTAATTTAATTTAATTTCATTATTGCACTGAACTACAATCATGAATGATAGGCCTTATGTTCCTTATGCCGCGGACACACCAAGCGCGTACCTCGCGTAGGCTACCATGTACGCGCGTAACGCAGCTAAAATGTTGCTTGACCATTTTGTGTCAAAAATGGTCAGATACGCGCGTAACGCGCGTAGATGAGACCGCCCAAAACTCCCCCCCCCCCCCGCCGCCATTTTTCTTTTGCTGAAACATTCACTGATCTTACCAGGACAGTCAGTTTCCTCGGCCACGTCGACCCACGCCCTCTCTTTCTTGTTCCTGTCCCGGTACAACACAATCCTGGTGTTGTACAGGACAGGACGGCTGCACACTGCAATGATGAGGTTTTGGTCCTCCATTGCGGTTCTGTCCTCTCCGTCTCTCTGCCAGTGACGTCGGGTCAAGCTCAACGCTGATTGGCTATTGCGGCGCGTACGCGCGTAAAAAGTTCAATTTTTTGAACTCCTCGTACGCGCGTATATGTACGCGCGTATATGTTACGCGCGTATATATACGCGCCTCATACGCGCCTAACGCGAGTAAAAATGTTGCTTATACGCGTGTAACGCGTGTGTACGCGTCTCATACGCGCGTAAACCAATGGTTCCCTATGGACAAATTGCCGATTTTATACGCGTGATACGCGGGTAACGCTTTTGGTGTGGCCGTACCTTTAGAGGGTTACAATTTCTGTTAACACAGTTTATCATTTCATAGGCAAGCTCATAACTGTAGATAAATAACACTGGATTAATTCATTGTTTTTAGGAAACTAAAGATATGGCTTCAACAAGAAAGATCACATGTTAAATTCTAAAAGGTATTGAAAAAGTAAAATACAAAAGCCCACACAATTACATCGCTATAAAAAAATATTCATATATATAATATTAAAAAAAATACAATGCATGCAGTACTTATTGTGTTTATCTGTATTTAATGAACAACATGGCTGGGTGTTGGTAGACTGGGACATAAGGCAAGATTCTAAACCTCACAAGGCACTCTGATAAGTGGACTCTTCAGGTTAACTAGGCCAGCACAGATGGCCCAGCCCGCCAGAACGGAAGTGGATTGCATTCGACGGAAGAAGTTCAGGAAGTAGAGCGGAAACGGCTCAAAAACTTGTCTATACTTGCTCCCCGATTCCCCGGGCCCAGAATATTAACCAATCACATCGGTGTATCTGATATAGGCGGGCCGAAAGCGTTGCTGTCTTACAGACCGGATACGCAAGTGTCTTATCTATTGGGTAGCTCCGCTGGTCTGAATACGTCACCCCTAGTTTTCTTCTGATTGGTTGTAGTGTTATACAAATGCATTCAGTGACATTTTCCTGGTGCCGTCCCTCGAGTTGGGCCATTTTCATGACTCGTTGTCAGACCCTACAGCTTTCTAGCCGTGGGTCTTGATTACCAGGCTAATGAATTAGGCCCAAAAACTGCCAAATTACTGGTGAGGAGATTACGAAGACAACAGGCAGGGATTACAGTCAATAAACTATTTGATCCTAATTCCAACCAAACTAAACATTAAAACTAAACTATTTTCAAAGTAAATTTAAAATATGTTCAGGGATTATGACAAAGAACTTTACACACAAACATCAACAACAAATCATAAGGATACTTGAAGATTTCTAGACTCCTTGGATCTGTCTTCTTGGCACTTCTTAACTTTTAATTCAGCACAACTGCGTCCACTTATTTACTGGTGTAATGTTGATTATGTAGCTTGTTGGAAAGATATTGAAATGCCTACATCTGGGCCCCTGATTCAACCACTAATTGGGCAGAGAAATTCCTGCCCATACTAAAGAAGAGGAAGAATTAAACCCAATAACAACATCTACCTTAAATACATGGTATTCAAACAACTGATACATTTACCTTAAATACATGGTAACAACAAACAACTGAAGGGGGAAGGTAACTTGGTCTATTAAAATGGAAAGCTTATGCTAAAGAATTAGAACCGGGAATTTCTGATAGCAGATTCTGTTGACTCAGATGGGTCTAACAGCAATATGCAAGGTTATTCAAAAGGATGAAAAGAGAAACTTTCAAAATTAAATTTACATATGGCCTAAAAAATTGGGACTTATTCAGATTCCTACTATTGAGGGTTAACTAGAAAGAATTAAGAAAATTGTTGATGAGATACATCCTACGGTAAAGTGATTGTACAATCTTACAATGACGTCATTCCCAGAGCTGTGTCAGTTCTGTATTCTGCTTTGATGGAAGCTAAATATGATTCAACGTTATACGTCGAAGCAAAATGGGAAAAAGGACTGAGTGAAAATATCCCGGACAACATGTGTAGTTGTATGGTGTATTTTCCACATATGATACAAGTCACATGGATGGAGAGAATTCAATTTTTACTTGTCAACAAGAATACTAGTCAACAATTGAACAGTCAACAACCCTGCTGGAGACTGTGCAACTGTATAGATCCTAATCATACTGGGATCATATCCACGTTATGCTGTAGGAGGGACTAGGATACAAAATCCCCCGATCTTGTCTTGTCTTATACCTGGGACATATGGAAGAATCTGAGCAAAAAAGAAAACCAATATTTGATAACGATTTGTCTTGAAGCCGCAGAAAAAAGCCATCACTAAGAACTGGCTCCAGTCTGTTGAACCTGACTACAGACAACGGCTCAACATTATTGGTGATGTTCAAACGATGGAGAGACTCGCATAGATTAAAAACTAAGGAAGACTCATTTTCTAAAGGCTGGGATAAATGGTTACTGTACATGTCAAAAAATGAAGAATTGTAAAATATTTCTTAGATCTGATGTGGATTATCCCCCAACAGGCACTGTCCCTCTTTAATTTCCTCACTTTATATCTTTCTTTCTAACTTTTTCTCTCCTTGGCTGTACTCAAACTAATAAAAGAAAGTACAAATAAATGAATTATTAGTTGTTTTTCTATCCTACTTTTCTAGGATTCTTGGACGGAGCTGCTGATTGGTGATGTCAGACTCCATCGTGTAATGTCATGTGGAAGGTGACCCAGACCTAGCTTCTGAAAAACCCTTTTACACTTAACATTTTCAACCTGTTGGTCTCACATTATGCAACAAATCTAAACATTAATGGAATGTTCTGTTATTGTACTGCAGGTGCGGTTTTATCACCGTTGACCCAGAAACTGGTATTATAAGCAGGAAAGAGCCCCTGGTCACACTAAAGGGGTAAGGTTGAAGAGTAACTCTACTTTTATGTTTTTGTTATTGGTTATATATTACTTTTTTTAAAGATTGAGTAGCATCAGTCTCTGCTTGTTTTTACTAACTTCTCTCAGCAAAAGAGATTTTTTGAAACAAAAATAGAGTTTTTGTTGGTCTTAGTCAATTTGGCCATTATTTATAGCCTAGTGTGTTGTATGTACTCCATGGCATAAATTACGTGTCATTTCTAAACCTTCCTGGTTGTAAAGTATGTATTATCTTTTTTTAATCAGATATCGACAGTGCCAACCGTCTGAGGCAGAAATCTACAAAAAATCACCGTTGTTTGGACAGTTTTTCACCGTCAAAAAGACGGGAATCATACAGGTTGGGGATGTAGTATATCGGATTGGTCGCTAGGAAGTGGAAAAATGGTTGTTTGCTGTTGGCGGATACTGTAATTTAGAACTCTTTAGCAGCATAACAAAGGCCAGTTCCTTGATGTACATTTCCGATTATGAAACATTGATTGCAAAGTGAGATTAGATCTCTAGGCAAATTCTGCAGTCCTCACAATAATATATAATAAAATAATTCCAGTCCTCCACCGACACATGTACTTCATAATCAATGTGTGTGTGAAGTACATGTAAGACACTACAGGGGACTACGGGGCTCACTTTTCTGTACACTAATGTAATATGCTAGTGTTTGCTGTATTGTACTAATTGGGATTTTTTATAAACTAAGATTATTAGGCAGTTTTACATCTATATGTATATGTAGGCTAGTGTGCATTTTTGCAAGAATCCAATTGCCCACAATTAATTTTTGATGTAAATAAAGTTTACATTAATAAATTACAAACAAATGAACTTCATTTTCATTTATTTATTCATAAATCCAAGTCAAAGCCATAAATCCAACTCACTCATTGATATTGGGAAAACATACTTTTTTAAAACTCCAATATATATTTCCAACAAAATATTTCTTTTGTTTTTTTTTCCATAAACGATTTTTATTGAATTTTCTTTTTTATGCAAACATACAAACATTTACAACCCCCACCCACCCCACATCCCAAACAATCCTTGGACAGATGGAAATTACATTAAAAAAAACAATAGTAAAAAAAAGTATTTCACCTTAATATAGACAATGCCGATCAAATACTGTACATCACATATAGACACATTCATACAAATCTTAAAAGGAGTACCTTGTTTAGCTTGGTGACCAAACGGACAGGGTTATTACTTAGCCATAGGGAAGCGACTAAATAAAGAAAGTTTGATAAAGAACATAACATCACTCAACCAGGAAGGTGACAGGGGAGGCTTGGGAGACTTCCACTCAAAAAATATTCTTCTCCGAGCTAAGAGAGAAGAGAACGCGACAACATCTTGAGGTCTAGACTAGTAAACAGAAGGCATAAGGGGAACCCTAAAAATGGCTGTCAAAGGACATGGCTGAAGATTAAGCTGCAGGACGTCAGATAATGTTTTGAAGACAGAACACCAAAAATTGTTCAGTCTTGGACAGAGAAAAAACATATGACTGTGTTCAGCCGGGGCAAAGGCACACCGGTTGCAGCTATCGTCTACGTCAGGGTATATCTGCCAATTTTGCTTTAGAAAAGTGGGTTCTATGGAATACCTTAAACTGTATGAGCCCAAGGCGAGCTGATGTTGGATGATGTTGAGCTCATTCTATCAATTTAATTATTTCTCCCATGCAACCTTAGCTTTGAGAACAGGTTTGTTATTGAGCAACATAAGACCGCTATATACCCGGGATATAAGAGCTTTCTGATTGGGACTTAATTTAAGTAATTCCTCCCAGGGCAAAGTGGGGGGTGGTGAGGGAAACAAAGGATACTGCGTGCAAATAAAGTGCCTTATTTGTAAGTAACGAAAGAAATGTGAACGTGGCAAACCAAATTTCTTAATTAGATCTGTACAACTGGAAAAAACTCTGTTTTCATATAAATCCAAGACGCAATTAATGCCTTTTGCTTTCCAGAGAGAAAATTAGGCATCTAAAGCAGGGGGAAATAGGTGGTTACAAACAAAAAGAATTTGAAATGACTCCGGAACTGATACCGGATCTTAAGGGAAGCCAACAACAATTGGGTTTTTGGTGTTCTTAGACACGACAGTTGGAAGAGGGGAACACAACAACGCCGAAAGAGATGTACCCAGGCAAGACTTTGATTCAATGGACCCCCAAGAGGTGTTAACTGTATATTAACTGAATATTAGCTGACCAGAAGTAATACATAAAGTTTGGCAGGGCAAGGCCCCCCTCCAAATTTACTCATTTCTTGTACGTCCCTATAGTTCTTGGGTGTTTTCCTGCCAAACAAATTATGTAATAAGTTTGTTCAACGATTGAATGAAGGATTTTGGTAAAAATATTGGAATGGATTGGAATAAGTAAATAAATTGGGGTAAAACTGTCATCATGAGTTAATTCTGCCTGTCAGCGTCATAGGGAGGTTACCCCATCCCTGAAATTCAGATTTAGTCTGGTTAAGTAGGGGAATGAAATTTGCAGCCATAAGAGCCGAAATGGACAGAGTGATATTGACCCCTAAATATTTATACCCTGAGAGGCTAATATTAAATGGCAAATTCAACTGCTGGAGGTCTGAGGGGGGGATGTTAAGAGGGAAACACTCACTTTTCTGCAGATTAAGCTTATACCCGGAAAAGGAGCCAAATTCATTAAGAATAGAGATCACAAACGGAATAGCTGTAGCAGGATTTGAGACACAGAGCCAGAGATCATCCGCATATAATGACACACGCTGTTCGATTCCCTCACGATAGATTCCATGAAGTAGGGGCGAAGAGCGCAGGGCTATGGATAGGGGCTCGATAGCTAGGGAAAATAAAAGTGGACTTAAGGGACAGCCCTATCGGGTCCCGCGTGACAGTGGGAAATAATCAGACCGAGTGTCCCCAGTGCAAACACTTGCCTGGGGATCTGTATAAGACGAATCCACGCGCTAAAGCGGTCACCAAAACAATTTTTTTAAGAGCAGTAAATAAATACAGCCATTCTACTCGATCAAAGGCCTTTTCGGCATCCAGTGATATTACAACTTCAGGACGTTTAGAGGTAGGGGTTGAATTAATTATGCTCATTAATGTTCGGATATTGAAGAAAGAATGACGCCCTTTAATGAATCCTTTCTGCTCCTTCGGGACGATATCCGTTAAAACTGCCTCGAGACGAGTTGCTAGCACCTTCGCTAAGACCTTGCATCAACTATTTCCTGTAGCACCAATGACAACTCTAGGGTGTGTCCAATTGCAGGATCAATAGTGGGCACACTCAGATTATTAAAAATTCGGTGCATGGTGGTGTTGGCAGTTTGGGAGTCGGATTGGTAAAGAGCCGAATACAACGTTTTGAATGTTGCATTAATTTCGGAAGGGGCAGACAGGAGAGCACCGAGTGGGTCCTTAATTTGAGTAACGAAACGTGAGGAAGCTTGGCGCTTTAGCTGATGGGCGAGCAAGCGACCACCCTTATCGCCATGTTCATAGTAATTACTGCGAGATTGCAAAAGCATGCGTTCTGCCTGCCTAGTGGTGAGCAAATCGAACTCAGCCTGCAGACTGAAGCACTCCTTATACAGTTCGGGACTAGGGTTACTGGCATATTGCTGATCTAAATTGAGGATTATATCGGCAGAGTAAGCTATAATTTGGCCTCTAAGGTATGCCTTCAGCGATTCCCATAGTAGAGGGTAAGAGGTAGAATCATTTTTGTTAATAGAAACAAACTCGAGGAAATATAATCACAGAAACACTGGTTAGAGAGAAGCAGAGAGTCCAGTCTCCACAAAGGACGGGGGGGACATACAAGAACTATAGGGACGTACAAGAAATGAGTAAATTTGGAGGGGGGCCTTGCCCTGCCAAACTTTATGTATTACTTCTGGTCAGCTAATATTCAGACTAGCATCCACAAAAAAATAATAAATTCTAGAATAGGAGCGATGTACCGGTGAAAAAAATCTAATTCTTTTGCATGTGGATTACGAAACCTCCATGGGTCAGCACATTCG
>OLKM01005427.1:0-17203 GCA_900291075.1 Melanogrammus aeglefinus | reverse complement strand
CCCAGAGAAGGCTCTCTACATTAGATTGCGCTGGTAGCGTGTGTTTCTCGCGCTGAAGTACCAAATGCGGTGCCGCATATTCCGGCTTCATATCTAGCCGGTATTCCATTATCATTATTCAAAGAAGAGTAGACAAACCACTGCGACCTTGTCACTCTCACTAACATAACAACAAGCCTTATTTAATAATTAAGTTATCCAATCTCCAAGGTATAGTGAAGCCGATGGTAAACAAAGACAAACAGATATTCAGCTAACAGGAAATGCAATGTATACAAGTAGCGGGTTATCTAAACAAAATGTAAGCTCCAGCTAATTACTCCAATGCAGAAGTAGTGGAGAATGACAAAACAGAAGGCCTTTTTACCCTGCAAAGCTGGTTCAAACCGGCTTGGCACGCCCGGTAAGTTCCCCATCTTAGTTTCCTGTGTAAAACCGAGGGGGTAAAATCCCCCGTTCGTCATGACGCAGGCCTTCTTGGTTCGCTGGAGAAGGCGGGGCTGCTCACGGATTCTAGACCTCTTTAGAATAATTTGCCTACTCCCGAATGTTTTTATTTTTAAGATTGAAGACACCCACATGCCAAGAATGGAGTTAACGGTCTGTAGCTACAAACGCCGATTAACTATTTAGAGTGCAAAAACGCCAACATTATTCTTTATTTTCTTTACCACTTGGAAACCGCGGAGCCATCGCATTTACATTTCAGGATGAAACCAAATAAAGCGCCAATTTTGTGTAGGTCCGGGAGGGAAATTCGGGCGCTAGCTCAACCAGGAAATTTACCTCGCGTTGTGTGAAATGCGCGGCATCGTGCCGTGAAAAAGGTGTGCATAAGACGCAATTTCGGACAGCGTTAAAACGCTTACAGTAACCCTAGCTTACTAGGGTAATAATACAACTAATCGCAATCCTAAATTAGGTTACTTTTTAGCAGGATGCATGTGATGCTGTTGTGACTCTCAGCTATGCCAGCGCGTTCAAAGTTGCTAGGGAAACCACATACCGTCGCCGTCCGGGGCAGCAGTGTGAACTGCCCAGTTTTTAGAACGTCTCAGCCGGTCTCCTCGCAAGGAGTTGCGAATCGCAAGCAGTTGCGTAGTGAATCTTGGGTCTGAACTGGGCTTTAGAAACACTTTGTTCAGGACCTGTATTCTCTTTTTCTTCTGGCTAATTAATAAGTTCAAAAACTTCTTCCACAGGACCCGTCCACTAAAGAGACCGAGGTGAGGATGGAGGAGGAGAAACAAACCAAACCCAACAACGTTGTGTGTGTGTGTGGTGTTCGTGTGTGTGTGTGTGTGTGTGTGTGTGTGGTGTGTGTTGTCGTGAGTGTGTAGTGTGTGTGTGTGTTGCTGTGTGTGTGTGTGTGTGTTATCAGAGGGGTCTTGCTACAGTTAAGCTGAGCTCCAGTTTGATAGACGAGTGGGCTCCAGGTCTTGAGGTCAGCCCGTAACCGGAGGGACATTCAACCCTGCTGCCAGCGCTGAACCTCCTTCCTCTGACCTGGAGACCCAAGCACGAACATTCTTCCAAACAGGCGTAAGCAGGACTCGGGCACACTTTATTTTCTAAACCTGTCTGCAAATGTCCAGAGGAATATATCACGATTATTAAAGGACAAAACAACCTCAACATCAATCATAACAATGACATTGACGGAACCCGATCAATCCCACTTAATTTACTATTTACGGAATTAATGTATTTATTTGTTCTTCAACACAAGGTGTAAGAAGGGACCAGAATGACGTGTAAAACACAGCCTCTCAATTTAAAACTTTTTGCGCCTATACAATTATAGAAATCTATAATTAAATTAAATTGAAGGCCAAAGTCCTCTCAAAATAATAACCTGTTCATTATTTTGAATGCCAGGGAAACTACAAGTGCAACTCCCCAACTGGATCTGTTTTTTTCACAAACCACGGGTGCTAGCACTACTCCACCAATAGGGGCGCTGAGTACAAACGGCAATTGCAGCGAAGGGGTTTTTCTAACCCCTGTTCGTTCTGTGAGTCAGCCAACAAACTGAGCTGAATGGTTCTAGAGCTGGATGGGGTTTCCCGATCTAGATCGAATACCACGATGTATTTTTAACATTTTGAGACAAATTCACTCTTAATAGAAACGTTGAGCAGTAGCGGCCGTTTGTTATTGCGTAGAGCAATGGCAGAATAAGGATTTTTCATTCACACACGGCTAATGTGTTACGTCCAGCACATAATATCCTGTTGTTAAGGCACCAATACGGGTGGCCCGTTCTGCAACCATACGTCTATGTTTGAACTACCTGTTGTTTATGGTGTGATCCAGATGCCTCAGACACCAGCCTTTCGAGTTGCATCTGACGCATCTTGCTTCTGACGTCTTTCTGGCTCTCTGGAGTACTTACCGCTCCCGTTCAATAAATTGGTGACCGAATGGACAGTGGCAACTGTTAATCAAGAATGTAGGAGCATTTTAAAATCGACATTGGAAATGATTCAACATGGTACAGATACAAAGAAAATAAATTCTCTTCACGTGCGCAGCCCATTTTCTTGAGAGCGCGTCATACTGAGCTAGGTAGTATTTCTCAAATTTCCGAGGGGGCACGATCTAAAAGGGGTTGTGCCTCGTGAAAATGCCGCAAGAGAGCTGCGGGGAGGTTTCCCACTTGCAACTCAGAAAGCTACCCTCCGATGCATTCTGGATCACACCATTATAAATATGATCTCCCTCTGTTTTCTTGTTTTTGCCGGTCCGTTTTTATTCTTTTGTTACACTTTCAATTACGTGTTGAAACAACGGCTTGAATGAAGCAGACAAGATCAGAACACCAGAGATTCACTTAGTGGTTTGGATTTGAGTTAGTTGTATGAAGGTTGATTGCCAACTTAAGGATCTGGTTTTAAGAGCTGCTCAGGAAATGCCAGGGAGTACTGGCAAGCATTCTGAAGAGTTAAAGGACCGCTGCTTAAATATTTTAAAACGCTCGGCGTTACCTTGGCGTAGTGGGAATGCAATTTAAATTATGTAGTTTAACTCTCGCAATATAGTCGGTGTCATTTAGGTTAGCCTTTCAGGCAGTCACCGTGGTTCAGGCCTTATACGCCTCTTTTCACAGAAGATGTCTATGCCGGAGATTTCCCGGAAATATTTCTGGTTTTAGATTGAATTGTAGACATATCTTACGATCCCTACAAAAACTTCGAAATTTGAGGAGAAGCTGGTTTTGTTGGAGCAAAACCAAACCAAAAACCTAAGAAAGCACATGGAGCAGAGGTCCTCAGTAACAAGAGGGCCTGCACCGTATCTAATATGAGGGAACAGCTGATTAATACCAGTGTGCCGCCGCCGGTGGGGGGAGGGAGACAGGCGCAATGAAGCAAGGTTACAAACATACAGAAAATTTAGGGGATGAGCAATAGATGGAGGTTAAAGTGAGCGTGGAGCTGCAAAAAGCAGGTAAGTCCATGGGCCTCTGAAAGAAATGTTCTTTTTTATGGTGAAATTACTGTCATTCATGAGTGTTGCCTGGCAGATTAATCTTTATAAAAAAATCGAATGAGCAAATACCAATTTGACTGTAGGATTAAGCGGACAAACCGCGTATCAATTAGAGAAATATAACTTGATATAGTACCTTAATATAGAAAAATGACAGCTAGAGACAAATAACCACTCAAGCCAAGTCCCCCAACAGTGGGGTCTGAATATCAGCATTGAATGAGGGGACCGAAAGTTTGCCTCTGCCCCCTGCTTTATCAGCAAACACTCAACCAGCCACGCTATATTTGCGACTCATTCACAACACAGGGGGACAAGTGGTTAGCGTTCGTACTGTATACCCGACACCAAATAATGTTCATTGCTGTTTGCTCTTTTTGGCTGCCAAAATTAATATTTATTTTTAGAAAGGCACACTGGGACCCGGAATAAAGAACTTGCAGTGAATAAAATCTTCTCTTAAAGAAGCCCAGAGAGCTTGTATATACTTGTCTTTATCAATCGTCTTTAATGATCACTTTGTTAGTCTTTTTAGCGATGTGCATTAACATACGCCACTAGACGCCATCAGGTAGTTTTGTTGGAGTGATGTATGTGTGTGGAGTCTGCTCATGGTGGATGGTGCACCTTTGTGTGTGGCTGTGCACGCCACTCTGCGCCCAGATATTGGCCCTAGGTAAACCACCAAATTCTTGTCATAACCCCACGACTATATGCATCAATGGAAATCGTTTCCAATTGCAATCATAGCATGCACTTATAACTTCGATAGTGAGAGAGCGGGGAAACCAGAAGATAATTGAATTGCTATACAAGATGTTGAAGGTTGGTATTTTAATTGGCAGCGCTCACTGCGCTCAAAAAGTGTGTGTGCGTGTATGTGTGTGTTACGGTTTACACATGTGTATCTGATACACAGCGCCGCTGAGACGAGTTACAGTGTGATTTCTTTGGAGTTGAATTTGCTTCCCACCAGATTCTGAGTGAGAGGACACCAAAGCTTGACTTAGTTATTTAATGGACTGGCAGGAGTTTTTCTGAGCGCAAGGCATACCCATACAGGGGACATCAACGCTGGCCAGGCCAAGGCCAGACTGATATTCATTTAGAAACCCTAACTCGATGGCAGTGCATTTGACTCGATGGCTAGCATTTGCGGGGCACTCTTTTATTGAGAGCCTATTGTTAGTTCATCAGCTTTATGCACGGTATATAACGCTTGAAGGTCTGATTTGTTCCTCACCTCTGAGATCAGCTGGACCATTTCGTTTTTAAAGGTTATAGCAATCATTGTGGCCGCGTTTCAATCATTATCCTTTGTCATTTCTCCTTTCATGGGATGAACGCACGGCATCCCTGTGTGTGCTCAATGTCCTTGTGCCTCCTGTGGTGATGTGTCAGCACGTTGTCATGTTGTCTGGAACCCCTTATCTCTATTGAGACTATTTTTTTTGGGGTGTGTGGGCCTGACTCGTGCTTTCCCATTCCTGACCATGACATTACTCATCGCTCGTACGGTGGACTGTTGGTCCAAGGTCAGCTGCTCCGCCGCCCACAACCCACGCTGTTGCCGGCTCTACTCGGCTCTGTGGAGACCAGACTTTCCGACCGATGCTGCTGTGTTCAGGGTCCTAGGACACTGTATTTCTACAAGTACGGGAGTAGTTGGACATGGATTCTTACAGGGTCAGGAGTAGCAGGCGATGGATGGATTCTACAGGTCCAGGTAGTGTAGCAAGGGCATGGATTCTACAGGTGAGATAGCGAGCAGAGGGGCATGGATTCTACAGGTCAGGAAGTAGCAGGGTCAATGGATTACTACCAGGTGAGGGAGTAGCAGGGCATGGATTCTACAGGTCAGGAGTAGCAGGCATGGGATTCTTACAAGAGTTCACTAGTAGCAGTGTGTGTTACCCTCTGCTCTTGTGTAGAACAGAGATAGAGCCAACCGCCTGCGTGTTCAGGACAAACTGGTTTATCTCAGAGTCACCTCAGATCCGCTAGCTTTTTAGTTGCGCATTTTCTGCTTTTGTTCAAATATGTGTTAGTTTCTATACTAATGTTAAATGTTATATACTTAGCATAAATCCATCAACCATAGATTGACTGAGAGGGAGTCTTGCTCTCTAAATTTCATTTGATGCAACCAATAGCAGGAAAGGATATTGTTACAGCGTGGCCATGTCACACATGCTTAAACTAGTAAATACTTTTATTGATTAGTGAGAATTCCAACCATCTCTATTATTTTATTTTATTTGTAATATTAACATAATATAACTGGACATTCAATCAATTGTATTATCATTCATTTGTAAAAAAATGGTATATTAACATCAACTTGTGTCATTCGCTTACTATTCCATTGAAGCAAATGTAATGGCGTTGGGTTTGGCTTTTTCAGCAGACATCTCCATACCTGGGTGGTGTGCTTCCTCCTCATGATGGTATGTCCTGAACTGGAGTGGACTCACGCAGACCTTGTCTTTCGAGGGAAATAAACCATCAAAACAGGTTATTGTAAATGTTTTTTGAGTTGCAAGGACACTGGACCTCGATTGGAGTCATAATGAACATCTGTCTTTTTGAAGGACGTTTAGGACTAATTGAAATAGTGTTATTTCTCTTACAGGCTTTCTCTCTTGAAACTAGAGCTAGAATTAACGTTCTTGTCGGATTGAGTCAATAAAAGTACGTGTGGCGTGTATGTTTTAAGAAATACTGCTGCAAGGAGCTGATGGCCAAATACTGTGAGAAAAGGAGGACAATCTGAGTTAAACTCTGCGTGTATGTGTGTCAACTCGTTTTGGCAGAGCCATGAAGACGCCTTAGTGCCAGAAGGTGAGGACGGAGGATCCTTAATGTTGGCATCACTCGACTGCACAGCAATGAGCGGCGCTCCGAAATTATTTTTAGCGCCAAAATGGAGAACAGAAAAAGAAACATGACATGTTTTCATTCTGAATGAATCACATAAGTAGTTCTTCGTATTAACACATAAAGAATGATATGGTGGGAGCATGTCGGAGCACATGCCACGCAATCACGTGCCGCGATGTCATCTTCGCGCAAATCAAGGATGTTCACGATAAAGATCGTTGAGGGTATTTAAATTAACCATGCTACTTTTTCATGCTGCGTGGGGTGTAAACGAAGCTCTGAATGTATCAGTCAAAGGGGTTTATTGATCAATGTGCTTCATGGTTGTAACGGTGGAGTTTTAACCTTCTGAGTAGTCAATCCATTGGTCCAGAAAGATAAAAAGGAAATGGAGCTGGGACGCTGTTTAGTGGCTGGAGCAGGTTTAACCAGCTGCTCAGAGGACGGACGATGATCTATTGATCCACTGGACGTCTTCACTTTCCCATATGCACTGTGATGTCTCTCAGTGTGTGGTGCAACCTTATTCCCCCTGGTATTGTGTGATTATTGTGTGAATTACAAATAATAAGATCATGGGACATTCTAGTATTTTGGGCGCTTTGCTTGTTTTTTGAAATACACAAGGGAAAACACTTACACAGTATTGTTTCTAGTAATTGGTTTATAGGGCTTGTTATGATGGCCACATATCCTGAGATATTACTGCCCTATCAGAATGTTAACTGACCTGTGATGCGTGGGTTCTGGTTCTCCTCTTTCCTTCCTGGTCTCCATCTTCTCTCTCTCTTCCACTGCTTTCGTCCCCCCCTCTCTGTGTCTTCCTTTCCTCCATATCAACCCCCTTTTAAATACCAGCCAGCCAACGCGTCCTCGTCATCCGGCTTGAGGTGAGAAGGGGGTGGGGTGGTGGAGGGGGTCAGTATAGCGGGTCCCCGGG
The DNA here is from genome assembly GCA_900291075.1 of Melanogrammus aeglefinus. NCBI lineage: Eukaryota > Metazoa > Chordata > Actinopteri > Gadiformes > Gadidae > Melanogrammus > Melanogrammus aeglefinus. The sequence continues at coordinate 9,891 of OLKM01005427.1, read as the reverse complement.
CTCTGGAGAGGGGCCATAGGAGTCCTTGGCGTCTGCCAGGCCATCAGCAGCACTGCAAGCTCCCTCCCGGCCCACGGCTGGCCTCTACAGATATAAACGATTATTACTTAAGCTGAGGGTTGTTACATCCCAAGCATACAGCAGAGTGAGACAGAAGGATGGACTGGGATTTTTTATTAGAGCCTAGCTGAGAACTCGTGTTCAAAGACATACAGCAGAGTGAGACAGAGATGGACTGGTGTTTATAGAGCTCTTACCTGAAGACTCTGTTCCAAAGACATGAAAGCAGAGTGAGACCGAGATGTGTAGGGAGCCCAAGCTGAGTTCTCTGACAAGAATGGAAGACTGGCACTCCATTGAGGCAGTAATAAGTTACAAACTATTTGTTCTGATTAGTATATATTATGAGTTATCTAGACAAGGTGCGCAGCAATAGTTATTTTGATCATTTGTTTAATACATTGATAATGTTAATGAAATACTGTTCAGTAATTCATATCTCTTTCCTTGTTAAAAAATAAAACCGAATAAAGTCCATCAATGGTATGCATATATATATTATATATATATATTATATATATATATTTTTTTTGATATTAATAGCAATGATATATATATATATATATAATAGTATATATACTATTTTTAACCTATATTTATTTGCCTACATTGTCATGTAGATATTATTGAATTTTCATCAATGAAGCTTAGTAAATTCTGCTTATGTTCCCCCCAACACACACACACACACACACACACACACACACTTAGTTAAATTCTGCTTATGTTCCCCCCACACACACACACACACACACACACACACACACACACACACACACACACACACACACACACACACACACATTCACACAAACACACGCACCGATCTACACAACACAGATATACACAACAAACTGACACAGCTTGTCATCACATCTGAACACGTCCGGCATAAATGACGACCAGATAAGGGGAACCTTTCAATGAACGTGAATCTCTCCTTTGACAGTGTTGAAACAATGAGAACACACTTACAGTTTACAGTTTATTCCAACACAAACTTCCTTTTTAATGTGGTAAATCGGTAATAGGACACACATCTGTACCTCATTTTCAGACGGACTCCATCCGTCAGATTACTGTGGACGCATATGGACAGAATGGTTCTTTATTCTTTAGACAAATGGATTATTTCAATTCAAGTCGTCCGTCGGGCCAAAAAGTTTATTTTAGTGCCTTTGAGTTTTTAGTTGTTTAGCGTGCTACATGTAGAACACGGTATATATAAAATAGAGATCATGAATTAAAACCAGATTCAGACTGGTCCATATTGGTTCAGCCGTATCTGAAGTGTAATTTAAAGTTTTGAGACGACTTCTTATGTTTTTTTCTTTCTGTCTTGATAGTTGTAAGGCTCGACACGATAACCGCTTTTGTGGGGTTTGAACTTATCTTTTTGGTAACTATTGTTCTGGTAAGAGACAAGAGACCAAAGGAGATAAAATGCATCCAAGAGGTTTGAGCAATCACATTCAGGTCACAGATTTGGAACCTCAACCTCATTTTCCCAAGTGTATGATAGACAATTTAGCCAATTCAACCATGCACGTTTCCAGAATGATGCCATTGTTGCAGTCGGCATCACTCAAACTTGCTCTGCAATTACAGCAGGGTTTCTTGGTCTCGTCAGGGCGGGAGCGGGACTGATATGTGCACGGCACATACAGAGTGGAAGACATTCTGTATTGCAAAGTGTGAAGGATTAAATTGGCATGGATCAGTGTTTGCGGAGCACATCCTGTCTGTGTTAAATGTTTTTCCAGGCATTATACATTGTGCAGTGAAAGAACACAGCCCGGTTGTTGTTGTACATCAGCTCAATGGAAGCCACTGAATTGGATTGTCTGGATTTTACGAGAGGCAGTCCTCAGAGTAGAATATAAAAGAGATAGAACCGGTGACTTATAGCATGATGATGGTCTCATCATAATTGGATCCTGAATTGCTTGTAATTGTTTGTAAAAATTAGTCCCAGTGAATGTAAGGGTTAGCACAGTTGAATGCTCTTTTAATTCAAAAATGTGTCTTTGGAGAACATTGATATGGTTCTTATCTATATAAATTAACATATTATATTAAAGCATTAAAGCTTCTCTAGGTAAAATCTGAGTTCCAAAAAGGGTGTGCATAAATAAGAGAAAGAAGGCCTCTGCTGCCTCTGCCAGACTATTCTCTGTGATTAATAAATGCATTGCATTCCACATCTGTGATTGACAGGCAAGATGGATTCCGCAAACCAATCAGAAGAGATATGCCCTGATTAGTCAGAATTGAGCCTGGCGTTGAGAAGTTGTAATTGGATCACACAGAGGCAGGCACACATTCAAACCAAAAGAAATGTTCTCAAAGCACATGCAACATTGCACAAATAAATATCCCTCAAAGGAGACATATTTTGAAAACACTTTTCCTGGGATTTTGGGTGTTGTTTTGGGTCTCTGGTGCTCCCACATGCCTACAAACCTTGAAAATAGTCTGTACATGATTTTTTGAGGGACATGCATTTCTGAAAGTACCCCGCCTACAGTGACCAAACGAGCGAGTCACTTTCGGCGCCCCCTTCATGTGCCCCCTTCCTTTGAATATTACCTCGTACTATTACCTCGTATTTTCCCACCCCCCATTCTTCTCAACCATGGCCAAAATAACCCCCACTAGGAGTCTTTTCTTATTATGGAAGTATCAAGAGTCGTCTTGATACGCAGTCTTGATGATTCATAATGATTCATAATATCATCCGAGGCGCACATAGCTTTTGGCCGTGATATAAGATATAATATTCTAGAAATACCTATATATTATATAATATAATTATTTTATTATATTATATAGATATAGAGCTCCGGGAGTTTGCAAACAGCAACAATAACTTCTCCATGACGTGGTTCTCTCTGAGAGCTCATTGGTCAATGGTTAGCAGCTCATTTGCATTAAAGCTACAGACAACAGAAACAGCGCTGATAGGACTGAAACAGAGGGGAATTAAACCGTAAAAAACACGTTTTCTGTACATCATATACTTTGATACTTTGCTACTACCTACTTGGGAAAACACCATAATATTTTTCAATTTATTTTTTCCTACAGCACCTTTTTATGGCAGAAAAGTAACTTAATAACTTTATTTTATAAAGCCAATCTAAATTCACATATTTTCAAGCTGGAGGCTTTGAGTAACATTGTATTGGTTCCTGGATAATCTCTAACCCCATGCCTTGTTCCATGTGGTCCAATCTAATAATACAACAGTTGTCCAGCCGCATACAGTACATTAAGCCAAAAGTATAAACTCTAAGTAGGTGTATAGCAGCATGTTCACTGTACTGCACCATCATATCCACTTATGTGTTTGTTTGTGTGTATGTGTGCGTCAGGAAAGAGGGCGTTAGTTACAGATAGAATTTACCAAAAAATGAACCTACTGTATTAAAAATGACTGTACGACATTTCCATATGTTTATATATATATATATATATATATATATATATAATATATATATATATATAATATATATATATATACGGTGTGTATATATATACGGTGTATATATATATATACATACGGTGTATATATATATATATATATATATATATATATATATATATTATATATATATATATATATATATATGGTGTATATATATATATATATACCGTGTATATATATATATATATACCGTATATATATATATATATATATATATACCGTATATATATATATACACGGTATATATATACGGTATATATATATACACTATGCCAAAACAGTTTGTGGTCACTGGTTCAAACTGTATTGCTCAGCATCTGCTGCAGTGTGTCTTTGTAATTTATTATACCTTCACAATCAAAAGGTAGTACATTGGGTACATTTTAACTCCTAACAGAATGGTTCTCTCGCCGTGTTCCTACTTTCAGCTTTTTTTTATATCCTCAGAGTTTGTTCTTCTCTCCTGGCAGCATGCTGGGATTGTAGTTCTACTTGAAAAATACCTCTTGAACTGTAGTTCAGTGGCCAGCAGGAGGGGATGTAGTATCCATCTCCCGGCTCCTCCTGATACCCCAGTTCATGAATGAAACCTTGTAGTCGTGTTTATCTTTGTGGATCAGTTTGCATAGAGTTACTTCACTTACCCCACACGCACACCACCTGTAACACAACGGATGGTTCCACATGCTAAATACCTCATCCTAGATTAGGACGAAGAATCATTAATGGTTCAACAGATGGCCAATATGTTAATTGGTTCTCATTGAATGTGTATGTCACCTCACATTTGGAATATAATCAAATGCATGGGTCCAAACACCACCATCAGACCTTTGGTTGAGTCTCTGAACTCCCCCCCCCCCACCCTCTCATTCAGTGCCCACTTGAATCCCTTCTCTCTCTTTTCTCTCTATACCCAGGCTCCCTGCTGACAGGGAGCCGTCACAGCTGTTTGATTGATCGGCAGGCCTCTCTTTTACCTAAGCAGATCTAAAGTCCCCTGTTTGATTTACCTGGCTAGTAAAGCTCCACATCTGCCCATAGTTGTTTGTGTCCTCCTTCGTATTTGTGGAGCTTTACCCTTAGGACTGTTAATTTCAGGATTGCTCTATATTTTCTTTTTTTGTTTGGCCGTTAAGCCCCAGAAAAAAAGCTGGGCTGGCGGAAATGTCCCAGAACACCCCTGCCTACACAGCGTGCCTTTGTTTTATTGATCCGGGGAGCCTTGCTGGTGTTCAAATTAACAAACTGAGCAGAGACTTGATAGGGGTTGGACTGTCATTGGAATATGAATGCACCGTACTGGACCTAATGGTTTTCTGTTTATCCTGCCACTGCTCACACACTCAAAGGGAGAATGTTTACTTTCAAATGGTGGACATTTTTTAATAATAGCTTAACCTGCTTCACCGGCCGAGACAATAAATGCATTGCAGTCCAGACTATTTGCTGACATTGCCAACGGTGTCTCAGACCCGTACCCAAGGCCTTGGATGTAATACTGTACAATACATCATCAATGTCTCAATCGATCCGTTTTTTCTTCAAACTGTTGCATTGAGCATCTCATGGTGAGATAGTCTGAATGTCTACTTTGATCTGAAGCACCCTTCGTCGAACACAGTTTGCAAAATATTCACTATTGATACGGTTATATTAAGTCCCACGTAGCACACATGTTGGCTAAGATTTATTCAGTCTCTCCAGTTCCTCTCTTAGTCCACATCCAGCTGGTTTAGTGCTTCATGGCTTTGTGCTCAGCAGTGCTCCATGTAAACTCACTTTATGTGTGTTGGAGTCTCTGGTGAAGTAGCTCACGAGTCATGGGATGAAAGTCCTGACTTGAGGACTCCCACTCTGCGCATATCACTCTCACAGCAGTCCAAACATTTGATGTGAAATAAGGGCCATTGAATATCAACCAATATCTCCTGTAAAAAAAGATGCATACACATTCTAAATTAAAAAACCTGTTCTGACCCAGTTGTGCCAGTTAACACCATCACATCACACTGGTTCTCTGGGGGACTGGTTTCTGTAGAGAACCAGTGGCAAAGTGATGCTATCCCCTTTTCTCCTCAAGACTGAATTGTTTAGCAGACTTAGGACAATTTAATGTTTGGAAACTGGCCATTTTCTTCTATTAGTAAAAGTTCAGTAATGCTTATCTAGTCCCACTGTTAATTCTGGTTTTCATTCAAGTGGAAAGGTTTTTGACATTCGTTGGGGAGAGTGTTAGACCAGCGCTTGAACCTGAAGTCTTGCCACCCCTCTGACACACATTCAAAATAGTTTCCCATGAATAAAAGTGGCTCTATCAGCTACTTTTCATTATCTCCATCCCCAAATGTTCTTGCATTAAGAATAGAAGGTAGCAAGAAAGCACCTTTGACCATTATCTAAAGTGGAGGTGTGCTAGGTGTTATAGTGTTCTTTTTAAAGTCACCAAATTGAAAGATAATACAAGTATGTAAGAGGAGGTAATGGTTGGTCAAATGGTATGGAAGCAAATCCTCATGCAAGCTTTATATTTCTCTCTCACCCCAAACTTTAACGTTACATGCTACTTTAACTGCTACATGCTACTCCCCCTGCTACTTGCTACTCCTCCAGCTACATGCTACTCCTCCAGCTACATGCTACTCCTCCAGCTACATGCTACTCCTCCAGCTACATGCTAATCCCTCTGCTACATGCTACTCCCCCAGCTACATATACTACTCCGCCAGCATATATGCTATTCCCCTTGCTACATTGCTACTCCCCCTGCTACATGCTAATCCCCGCTAACTCTACATTGCTATTCCCCCTGCTACATGCTACTCTTCTCGTCCCCCAGAGACTTATTACATAAGCTAGGTCGGCTGGATCCAGATATCATCGCCAGCTATGGGTTACTGGATGTAACCCAGATCCAATGTAGATCTCAGAATTGTCATCTTTTTGGAAACCAAACCGGTCTTTGCTTTTTTCTCATCATAGCCAACTTGATCCGCATGGATGAATTTCTCAAGTATTCTAATCATCTTGATATTCAAATCCTTAACTGCGCGGTGTTTTTAATTATCATTGAATTTATGTAGAAAGTTGTTCCAATTTGGACACTGTTCGTTGTGTCAATATAGGTATTTTGTGTCTGGTGAAATAAGATCATACAGGATGAAATATAATAACTATTTGCTCTTAAGGCCGCCACCACACAGTTGGGCCTCAGAGATGACCAGAGCTGCTCTCATGAAACCAACAACGTACGATGAAAGACAGTTTCCAATTAGAGGCCTGGTTGTGTGTGGTGCTGTGTGTGTGTGTGTTGTGGTGTGCGTGTGCTTGCCGTGCCGTGCTGCCTGTGTGTGTGTGTGTGTGTGGGAAGCGCTTAAATGTGAGGGGTTCAGTGTCTGTCAGAGTGGCGTGCAATGGGAAGAGGTAAGTCCGGTAGCTGAGTGCAGTCAGTGACTTATGAGGATTATCAAGATTTTTCAAAGCATCAGAGACTGCTCATGTGAGAAGGTCAATTTCAAACTCATTCATTGCACTTTACTAGCACATAGCGAAGTGCCAATCGATCACTGTCGCTCTCAAACACTGCCATGAGTGCTGGTCGACTGTACTCTCTGACGTTTGAGGAAAGTACGCATCAAGTTCCTATGGTCTGACTGAGGCAACTAGTATCTCTCTGGCGTCCCTGCAAGATGAGGCGTAACTTGCACTACGGATGCGTAAACTTGTTCTTTTTCGATAATCGACGCGAGATCTTTCTCTGTCGCGTAGGCAAAGCCTGGTAAGGACAAAAACGGTTGATTAGAAATCGACGGTTCGCACGAGGATCATTTCATTGAGATCTGGCGTCTTCCCGGATATTCATGACGGGCTAATGTAAATTTGTCAGTTGATTACCGCTCATTTATTCTGTACGGCGGCGCACACTTTGCTACATATAGTATCACTGTCCTATCGCATTTAGAAAATTACTAGACACGGGCGCTTCCGACGACAAGTTACGCCTTTGTCTCGACTACAATGCTTACGCGCTGCGCGTTGGTGCAAGTTACGCTTTCCTTCCGACGTACATAGTTACTGCTCTCCTTCCGACACTCAAGTACGTCCTGGTCCTACTCAAGTTACGCCTCCTTACGCCGACCTAAAGTTACGCCTTTCCGACTACTCTAATGTTACGACCTCCTATCACACAGTTACGCCTCTCCGACTACAAAGTTACGGTCCTCGCTCGGGGGCCGTGACTAGGCAGGAGGTTGACGCGTCGTGGGGGGGGCCGACGTGGAGCGAAGTTACGCGCTCGCGGCGGACGGTCAGCAAGTTCGAGCGCGTCGTGACTACACGGTTTACGGCGTTCCCTGCCTAGCTAGACATGGTTTACGCGCGTCCTTGCCGGATCACGAAGGTGTTGACGGCCTGCGGACGCGGACTACGAACGTTAGGCGGCTGCCGTCCACTACCAAGTTACGCCTCCTCGGACTACCAAGTAGCGCGGCTCCTACTACATGGTTGGCGTCCTGCCGTAGGTGCGAGAGTTACGCGCTCCTGCGCGTACTACGAAGTCGCGCCTCGTCGCGGTAGCCTACGAATGTGGGTCGCCGTCGTTTGCTAGGGACGCAGGGACTCAGGAGGGCCGCCCGAGACGGCGAGCTGAGGGTGGCGTGGTAGAATCGGATACTCGGATGGTCAGTGTCGCCTAGACGAAGGGCGGCGCACACGGCGCCGGTGCGGAGGTAGCTGCACGGCTGCGTGGCGTATTCCATTTGTCTTTGAACATGTGCGCGACCGCTGTTGACTGGTCTCTGGTTGAACGAGCGTCCACCGGGGTGTGAGTGGTTCAGTTGGAGAGGAGGCAGGGTGGTAATGGGTTACCTTGTATAGAGTCCTGTATTAAAGGCTAGCGCGGCCCGCTGACGGGCGGCCTTGTCTTCTAGTTGGGGGGGCAGGGCCGCTGGCTCTGTCAAACACAGCTTCATGCTGTTATAACAAGCTGGCCTGGCAGACCGGCGGGCTGCTTGATGGAAGTAGTATTATTCACGGAGCGGCACGAGTTTGGGTTGTGCGAATGGGCCCCAGACTTCTGGAGGCCTCTGCACGTAACGGCTCCGTCAGGCGTGGACATCTCACACACTGGCTCGAAGAGTACCCGACAGCCACGAGAAGTGAGGTTTTGTATTGACCGAGGCGTTCAGCGTATGAGTTGACAGCCAGAGACGATCTTTCTCTCAGAGCTGACGTCGGCTCAATAAGAGTTCCATTTGAGAATACACGCCTGTTTATCAGTAAGCAGAACGCCAAAGGTGAAACAGGGGATCATTATCGTGCTATTGAGCGCCTGTACACTATGGTGTCTTGGAATTGTAAAGGCAGACATCCAAGATAATTTGTGCGCTTGAGCCTTATGGTACGGACATCCATGTTTTGGATAGTAATACCGAAAGTGTCAGTGTAGAGAGAAGTAAACTATACAGTTCCTGTCGTTTGGTCTCTTGCTGCAATGTTTTCTGGGACAGAGCAGGTGTGAAAGTCAATCGCCTCGGGTGAGTGGATTGTCTGAGATATTTTCAATGTTTAGGCGCAATGACAGAATAATGTCCTGCCACTGGGCGATGTTAGGTCTGTTGCAGTTGTAAGTGTCCCAGTATCTCATGGTGCTTCCTGTTGATGCGAGCGTGGTTGGAGTGCTCTTCGCTCAGATCAGCCCGCGTACGGCTCGCACTTATGTACGAAGACCACGATAAGACCCTTGATATAGGAGACGGAAGCTCCCTGCGGCAGATTCACTGTGGATGGGACACTGCTTTATTCTCCCAGGAACTTCTCAGTTCGAGCTTATTTTTTTTAAACGAGAGCTAATAGCTGGCTGAGTGTGAGAGTAAATACATGCAGCTGCCGTCTTTAGACGCGAAATAGACGTCATGTAGCTCTATGTACAGGTTTATTCGGGGTTCTAACAATAGGAATTAGTTTAGTTGCGGAAGTCATTTGTTATATGATAAGGAGTTGCAGTGCAAATAGCTAGAATAGGAGTAAGTGCACGCAGTATATAATATCGGCAGGATATTATATTCTTGTTCGTCGTTAGCACAGGCATATCACAGTGCCTACATACCAGAAAGATGTGGTTTCAACTTATAAGAAAAGGATGATTTATTTAGTGTTACATTTCAGTCAATAACATGTGTGATCTTGCTCTTCTATGCGTCCACACACACACCACACACCAGCACACACACACACACGACACACCCACACAGCAGCACTACACACACAGCACACGGCACACACTACACACACCAGCAGCACACACAGCACCCTGGACAGCATTGGTATATAAGCCATAGTAGCTT
>OLKM01005426.1:0-17204 GCA_900291075.1 Melanogrammus aeglefinus | reverse complement strand
TCAGGCCACAGTACGTTTAGCGGAGGCCATTCTAGACACCGACAACAAGGTTTATATGCATTGACAATAATATTATTTTCATAATCCCATGACCTATAACGGAACAGAGAGGATCTTATCTTCTCCAAATTGAGCTTTTTACTCCCTTGTGTGCGTTTCTGTCAGAGAACTCGTTTGCCAAAATGCGGTGTTATTTTACTGAGCGATAGAACTGCTTCCACCGCCGCCGCGGCTTCGGGCTTCATGGACTGCCTCGGTTTCGTTTCGTCAACACGAAATCATTCCCCTCTCTCACGTTGGCGCCTCTGCTCGCCGTAAGCGGTGCGCCGCTAAGCGAGCGCCAGCCACTTGACGTTTCAAACTTTCTACACACAGGACTTTGGTAATCACGGTCGTGTAGGCCAAGGCAATCTTCATATATAGCCGAGCATCGAACCCACCTGACGAGAACGCTGGGCCCGTCATCTTTGGAGTGGCGTGATCCGCCTCCACTCAGACCGGTTCGGAGGTAGACCAGGGTTTTTTGGTTTCACCCCCGCCCAAAGACCGGCCCCGGGGCCCTAAACCGGTTCAACTCAAGCCCCAGTGTGAGCTGGCTACGCGGACCCGCTACAAGCGGCGCGAGGGGGGCGGGTTATCCTTACCAGTCATCCAACACAGGAAGACACACGCAACACCGGCACTTTTAAAAAACCACAGAAGTCCAACAATGGACGTGACGGGCGAAAAACCGCAGCTGGACCGTGGAGTGAGAACAACCTGTCTCCTTGGATTTCTGGTCCTCTTCGAGGTCAGACAAGTTAGAGGGAGCAACCAGGGGACAAAGCTACTTTGAGCAGCTGCAGCGGGACCAATGGAGGCCGGGGGTATGACCGGAGCGCTGAGACAGATAGTCAAACAATTGAAAAGTTGAAGATAGGACTTCAGGGAACCAGAAGACACGCATTGGGGCGCCAGGCATGGACGGCCCAAACGAAAGCGCCCCACATTTGCGTCCTAGACTCCGGCCTCGGCGACAGACCGGATGCCAAAATAAACACGGAGCGGTAAACAATCCCAACCCTCGTCTCCCAACACCTATTCCATTTACCAACGTGCGTTTTTATAAATTAGTGCTTTTTAACGTCCGTGGCTCATGTTCCGTTTATGGTAGCTCGGCCAGCTTACGCAGCCTAGCTAGCGTACTGGTGACCTCGATAATATACAAGCCTCCCATGAGGCTAGTCGCTGAGTAACAACTATGTGAGCGTGCAAAATTGGCATTGTCATCGAGCTACAGCTCTACACATCATGCCTTGGTGTCACACAGGGCCTTACCCAGTCGCTACATTGTTTGCCACGCGCAAAGTTAGTGTAAAGATTTCGCGCGCGCTCTCTGCGTGTACAGAATGTTGCGTCAGAAGAACTTCGAACTCGAGCCTAATCCACCACCGTGAAGGCTCGACGTCACTCACATATGCGAGCAACGGATAACTTCCACTGCCAGACAAGGTCAAAAATGTTGTGTTTATTAACGTATCATCTAAAGACAGACCATGAACCGTCAGATATACATATTACCGCCAGCCCGAGGCTCGTCGAATGACGTATAGATTGTCGTACTCAGCTGTCCACCGTATATAAATACTATAATAACTGAACATCTACTAACTCGATCAAACCAACTCCCAGCAACTTGCTGCACAGAAACAACAACATGACTTTAATGATCTGCATTTAGCACGAACTTACTTAATCCCCGAACAATGTGTACTCTTAAATGTTATGCGTATACAAATAATCGATCCGTTAATTTCTGTACACAGGAAAAGCCAGCGGGACATAAGGAGACACCAAAAATTTTTTGCAGTACCTGGAGAGGTCTGTCGAGCGCATACCTCCAATCCCTGGAGGCTACAGAGCAGTGAGCCAACAATTTACTGGAGCACCGATAAGCACAGCACACCGCTCGCTTGCTCGGGTGCATGCGGACGCGTGTTTGTGGCGTGATGGAGCGCTGGCAAAAAAGGACACAAATGGACCAAACACCAAAGACTCAAACCCAAACGAGTATTTTGGGGCGCGCAACACAAGCTCCTTTTTTCTATTTGTATTTGCACTTTATTTGTATTTGAGACTGTTTTTTTTCATACATTTGTATTTTATTATATTACAATAAACGTTTAACAACAAAACTGGTTCATTTGTGTTTTTATTGTATACTCTTCCATGTCTTGCAAACAAACAGCATAGGCAGTATTACAAGAGAATTGGGGGGGGGAATAATATACCACAGTATCTGATTGTTTTTCTGGAATTGCAGTTAGCTTACATCAACATGCCACCATGCTCAGTTACAATGTTAAAGAAAAATGTGGGATGTTGTAACAAACTAAATCACTCCTCCCCTCTGTTAAAGTACACCATTAATGCAGTTCTTATGTTTGACCCTTCCAGATTGCCATGCTCAGGTAAAGCTTGCCCTTGTGGCTGAATGTTAACAGGCCTAGCTGTGACCTCAAATTCAAAAAAGTCACCATGTTCCTCACAGATATTGTGAAGAACAAAGCAGGTCAGCGCCATCTTGCTGAGCTCCAGCTTGCCGTTATTTCTTTTCAAGAGGCATCTCCATCTTCCTTTGAACCTCCCAAAACACATTTCTACAACAGGCCGGGCACTGCTTAGTCTGTAGTTGTAGTTGTGCTGTTCTCGGGTCAGTCTTCCCGTGTCCGAAAAGGGCTTCATGAGCCATTCCTGCAAGGGGATAGCTGGGTTCCACCGATTAAGGTATTGTCCACGTCACAGCCCAAGAGATTGGTCATCCTTGTTTTGACCCAGTAACTCCCCGTCACTGAGTACTTCCCACAGCTGTGACTGTCTCAGCACTCGTCGTGCGTCGTGCACACTTCCAGGAAAGCCAACACAGACATCCCAGAAAAGTCCTTTGCCATCTACAACTGCCTGCAAAACTACAGAATGCCATCCTTTCCGGTTGTAGTAGTCACGTGGGTATTCCTCTGGTGCCAGTATAGGAATGTGGCTTTCATCAATTGCACCAACACAATGTGATACTCTCCAACGGTTTTGGAAGAAAGTAGCCATCTCCAACAACTTATCAGCATCGGGGGTTCTGATGTGAATGGGGACCATTCGTACTTCTCTCGTCCCAGCAGCCAATGCTGCGTCTATGCTATAAGATGTCTGTGTAGGTACCTAATGCGTTTATGTTCCTCCCCTCTTTTTCTGGAGCTAGAGGCCTACGTGCAGGTTAACCGGAGGTTTTGATTAATGGGTACATAAAGCACTCAAAATATGTGTATCATTTATAAAATGTCTCCAAAATAGTGTTGAAGTCCAGTTTTTCTCGTTTTTGGAAGTAACGGGTGTTTTCTATGCCATTCGGCGATGACGTCACGTTGGGGAGACGTGGTGGAAGGTAGCAGCCTCAGCCTAGAACTATGGTGTCTAGAGGTGGCAAGAATCACAAATAACATGTATGATGGCCCACAGCAGTATCCTTTCGAACCTGTCAGACATGAGAGGGCGAATAAGGAATTGCCGAGAACTGATGGTGGTCAAAGCCAACTAAATGCAGGGTCAGAGGAGAACGAGTGGAGGTTTGCTATCATTTAGTAATGCAGCAACGAGCGCTGGAGCTAGTCAATGAACAGCAGTGCATACAATAGCGACACTTTTATTATTTTTACTGTCAGTGAATAGCACCGAGTGAAAGTCAACATTTTCTTTATATCTAGTGACAGCGATTATGTCGTAAGTACTTAATAAACTTAGTCAGAAGATCTAGAAATAGATGGGCTAACTTAACCTATCGGACCTGAAATCAGTGCACTTGCAAATGAGTGCCTGCAAGTATAACTGATTGTGGTGTGACATTATTTAACCATCAATCCACTGCAAATACGACCAGACAGATGTACATTGAACACATACACAAAGCACATCGTCCAACCCGGCAGATGCTGACAGACAGCCCACAACAAGCCAAACATCACCACGGCGGGTGTGCCTCTCTCTCACTCTCGCCTGTACACAATCACTCCAACTGTCCAACTCCAAGGCTAGGCTGCTTCACTAAGACCACAACTAACTGCAAGGCCTTCATAACCATGCAGTATGCCGAAACCGGAAAGGACACACTTGGCTAAACCAAGTAAACTCAGTTCATCCACATGTCATATTTATACAATAGGATTTGCAAAAATCGAAATAGTTCATCCACCTTCTAGTATATTTTATGAACTAATTAAAATTTGAAATGTTTGTTATGGTCTGTGTACTATTGCTATCAGCACAACTTGCCAGCCATAGTATATACACATAATTACTCTACAATTTTTTTAGCTCTTCACACCTGCGGTAATCTGTATCTTACTGGATGGCTTCTGTTATTCTTTTCTTCTTTCTTTTTTTTTATTGGGATGTTGTGCAGGTGTGATCACATTTACTGACTAATGTCGTGGCAATTTCTTTGTCTACGGAGTTCCTACCGTTCCTATGTCAGATATTGCGTCTAAGACAGATGAGATAATGGTACAAACGACTCGCAATACTTGTGTACAATTATGGTCATATATATATTGTAAAGATAATACAAACAAAAACGCATCATAACATGCATCAACAAATAATAACAACAGACATACAATAATAATCTGAGGCCTCAGATGGGAGTTCGCCCTGCGTCTATCAGAAGGCTCGCAGGGAGAAGTCCACTGAGGGGTTAGAGCCATGAGTTCTTATTCACTTCTGGTTGGGCTCTGTAGGGGAGCCGCCCCCTCAATCCACCAAAAGTCTTTGTTTTACCAGATGGTAATCTTTTGATTGAAGCTCTTCAAGGTGTCATAAATACAGGTTTGCGGCCTTATGACCCCTTTATTACCTCCGCTGCCCAGGGGACAGAGGAACAGGCCCATGACAAAAGGTCAGATTGGGTTATATATACGAAAACAGTTACATCAAAGGAGAGGAACGGGCCGACAACTGGAGGCTATCACTTGGAACATCCAAGGTTCACACTTTGGTTGACCCTCTTTAAACTGAGCAGGCAGGAAAGATTTGCATCACAAGAACTAACAACAAGTAGTTCATACATAAAGAAAATACAACACAATACAACATGCAGATTTTCCAACACACAGATCACACACAGAATATTAAACTAAAGTTAAGAATAAGAAAACATAACAACATGTACATTTTGCATCACACTAACTACATATATTTTTCTTACACTGCAACAATACAGACCTAAAGATATATGTAGATATCTTTGCTATGGTGACTATGTAGTTGTTGTTTGATAAAGACCTGATGCAACCAGTGTTCTGCTATGACAGTTTTATTACCACACCCTATTTTCTCCTTCAGACTGTACCTGGCATGCATTTCAATGAGAATGCTGGCTGTTCCCAAGCGAAGACAAGCTCAGGAAGACTGAGGTACAAACTCAATTTCCCAAAAAGCAAAAAAAGGAGTGGCTATGGTGAAAGCATGTTAAAACACAACCAACATACTGTAAGTTGTAAGAAAATATTTATCGATGTATAAAACACTTTGTACATTGTTACATGTAGAGTTTACCTACATTGTATTTCTTTTGGGCTATACCTTCAGCCTGATGCATCTCCTCTTTGAAGAGGTAGTCCCTAACCCCCTGCTCTACTTGGAGGAACGTCAGAAGATTCCTGTGCCCAGTTCCCTATCGTCCCAACACGAACGTCCACCCTTAGAAGACGCTATTGCGGCCTATGTATCTCGCTTTAGAGTGGAGGAGGTTTAATTCCAACATATTGGCCTTCCGCATCAGGGAACTCCCTGCGTATGCGTTGGACCACACAAGAGGGGATTGACAACACGTATCTTCCTGCCAAGATATCCCCAGCACCAGCTGACAAAGGACCTGTGGGCCAAGTACCTGCAACGGCTGTCAAAAAGCAGAGGACATTCTTGTTTATGTATATATGGCCAAGGCTGAACTGTATATAGTGTGTGAGTTATATATGACATGTTTAGTCACGTATAAATAGAATAAAAAATTATCCCTATTTCTATTGGTATTATTGGTAGGTAAAACTCCATCTCTTTGACTTTCACTATACAAAATAGTGTATGAGCTTGGTAGACATGTTTGAATATGCTGATGTGCCGTAGTGTAGACATTTTTTCATCTCACTTACTCATTGCCTCTAATTTCCAAGTTCCCATA
Organism: Melanogrammus aeglefinus; assembly: GCA_900291075.1. Taxonomy (NCBI): domain Eukaryota; kingdom Metazoa; phylum Chordata; class Actinopteri; order Gadiformes; family Gadidae; genus Melanogrammus; species Melanogrammus aeglefinus. Next base: position 10,999 of record OLKM01005426.1, on the reverse strand, counting down.
ATCACGTTGATAAATGTTCAGGGCATTTTGCTGGGAAAATCTATTGAGACAAACTGGATCTAGTCCTGGGTGGAGGGTCATGCATAATACTGGCGGATCCTCGTCTTCCATTATTCTTACAACTTGTGCAATCAGATATGTTTGATTAATATAATCTGATTTTACTGACAGTGTATAACCAAAATGTAATCCATATCAACCATCGTGGCACTAGTTTACCGTTGGTGGCTCCCTGCAGCATACATTCTCCACCTCTGTCTGCATTGTAGAGCAATTCCCACAGGTACACCTGAAGCAAAAGGTAGGCAATGTGTTTGGCAGCCAACAATAATGAAACACAAATTAGGCTATAGGCCTACCGAATATAAAATGGCTCTGATTATATGAAAATGAAGATGCAATAGGTCTCTCAAATGACTAAATCGGCCTACAACACATCTTTGAATGCCAACATAAAAGAGAATTAGGACTATCCTAAGACTAGGCCTATTTGAATAACTAGGTTGCTCTGTTATCAATAAAGCAATAGCTAACAAGCTATTTGATGGAAAGGGCTATATGCAGGTGTGTAGGCCTACACACCTGCATAGTATACAGGTACAGTATATTAAATGACAAGAAAAGGTGCATACACTGATTTATATTATATTTGTATTGAATGAGTGTTATTAATTAAATACTAATTCTAATTGTGGAATTGCGACGGCAAATTAACAACACAGAGCAAAATGCGCTTTTTCTCTTAGCTGCTAACCTTCCTTCTTAGCCAAATATGTACACTAACTATGTGTGTGTATAAAGAATGATGATATGAAACGCAACCAGTAGTGAACTTGCAAGCTGCCAACTGAATTTAAGGTACTCTATTGGGTTCATCTATTTGTAAATCTGACTCCTAGTCAGTGCCTCACCAGCCACAAACCTCATCGCGCGTCACTGGTCTGTGCATACACAGATCTGTACTGTGGTAGCGTCGTAGACTGCAGGCCTACAGCGGCTCATCATTGTGTGTTAGCGATCAGAAAAATATAGTCCCGTCTCAACCATGTGAGTCAAAGCACGTCAGCAGCACTATACAGTGATGTTCAATAGACAAGACCCAGATTAAACTAGAGCCAGAGACTGCTATGATAGAAATATAGAGGCTCTATTGACAGTTCGTGACATAAAAGACTATCCATTCCACTAGGCGGCAGCAAGTGAGTTTCAGTAGAAGGCCTGAATGGAGGCCGCAATAAAGGATGGATGATAGGACATAAATTAAATCAATGATGAAAGAACAAAGAAAATAAACAGTACAGGTCTAGACTGCATTACCAGGGGAGGTTATTGTAGTTATGCATTAAAATGCAGACAAATTAAAACCACCATTACACAGGAACCAATTCAAACCAAATCAACGCTGTTCTTCAGCACTGAAATGTACCTACTCACAGTAAGCTAAGGTGTCTCAAACCACACAATAAATCAGACAAGCAAGAGGGATATTTTGCCCCTCTGTCTCCCCTTTAACACAGCAGACAGCCCCACAAGAAAGATAACTGAAAATGGCCCATTCTCGTTATCAGTTAAAGACACACAAACATCTAATAAGGGAAAAACAGTGGATGGTTCTTCCATTGACCTTGTTTAAAATCTTGCTAGACTTGCTTCTTGGATGTAATCACTCCGAGTGTGAGTCCCTCACCTAACACGAAGAGTCAAACAAACAGCCAACCAGGGCCTCCTCTGCTCCCTCAGGTGAATCTCAGGGCAGAGTGCCTCCAGTCCCTTTTTATAGACTCCGCCCCTTGCCTGGGTCCTAGCGCTGGACTGCCTGATACCTTCCCTTCCACACAAGCATGAGAGGAAATTCGTCGAGACACACGGTCAACATTCCTTGTTGGTCAACAGGCTTTTACCTTTATTCATCAATGTGATAAAACAAGTCAAGTCAGAAGAATGCCTATAAGAAAGGTCCAGGATAAGATGAGCCAATAGAATCACTAGAGGAACGAGGACCACCGTCCAGACCCCATTTAAAAAGAAAACTAAATAAAGAAGCTGTTCTGTTCCACATTCAGGGAGATAGCTTTGGTTAAATTAGACATATTGTGGTGTTTTCCCAACTGTGGTAACTCGGCTTGACAGACGGGCTCAGAGCAAGGACCAGGCAGGGTGTGAGGGTCCAAAGCCTCAAACGGCGGTTTATTTCACTCGGCCACGACAACACACAAGGTTCATCAAAAGGGGGGGGTCGCTCGAGACGTGGTCCACGTGTCCGCCGTGCGGCTCACTCCACGGAGTCTGGTTCCTCGGTGTCGTCCTCTCTTCCAATCGACTGGCCTCCTTCTGTCGGCTGGTGGCCTCCTTTTAACACCTGGGTGCCTCCCGCCCAGGTGTTCCTCGTTTCCCCGATTGCGGCTCTCGGGAGGTCGGGGTTTGTCGCCGGCTGTTGGCCACCGGCGGTATATCCCGGCCTCGACTCTCCCGAACAGGGGGCGTGGCACCGGGGGAATGCCACACACTCCCCCCCTTTGCCTATGCCCCTCCGTGCGCGGGGCCCAGCCCCCGCACGCGTCTCGACGTTTTTTTTTTATTTTTATTTTTTTATTTTTTTTTTTTAGGGTCCAATAATGGTCATCGGTATGAGCGGGCTCCGCTCGACTGCCCGCGGGGCTGTGCGCTGGCAGTCGGGACACTCCCGGCCTCGCGCACGTCGACCCTGTACAGCAACCCCCGCTGTGTGCAGAAGTGGGGGTGGGTCAGGTGGCTCTCTGCGTCCCTCACCTGACCGTCGTGGGCGACCACATGTCCCCACGCGTGCCGCAGGGCATCGTCCCGATGCTGGGCCGTAGCGAACTGTCCCGGTCGGGCCGAGTTCTCCCCCCCGGCCTGGGCGAAGTCCGTTAGCTCAGTTAGGGGGGAGCTCTCGGGCTCCTCGGGGGTGTTCCCCCTCTCGGAGGCGGTGACGGTGTCGGAGCTGGGCCCGGCTCCGTCTCCCGGTACCGGGCGTACCTGGTCCCCGGTAGATCGGGGCGGGCTTCCCGGTGCCGACGGTCCCTCTCCTCCGGAACCCGGCGTGTCGTCCGTCTCGGTCCGCGCGGCGGTCGGTCGGCGGGTCGCTCCCAGTGCTGGTCCGTGGTCGGCGGCGGTCGTCGGGGCGGGTCCGGACTCCGACCCGGACTCTCGCGTCGGCGGGCGCCTTGCCCCTCGCTGGGCCGGGCGTCCGCTTCGGCCGGCGGGACGGTGCAGCTCCCGTCCCCCTCGGTTCCCCCTCACGGAGCTCCAAAAGCGGCTGAAGATGGGGCAGTCCCGGCCGATCAGGAACGGCACCGGGAGGGTTGGTACTATCCCGGCCCGGGCGACGAAGACCCCCTGTGGTGTGCGTACCACCACGTGGCAGGTTTCGTACGTCCGGGTGTCGCCGTGTACGCAGGAGACCTGCATCGGGGTTCCCGGTCTGCCCCCGGCAGGTCGGCCCTCACCAGGGTCACGGCACTCCCCGTGTCCAGCAGGGCCTGGGTGTCCTGCTGCATCACCTTGACGGGGACGGTGGGGGAGTCCTTGTCGCCCTGTGTCCAGCAGGTCGCCAGCATACAGGGGGGGCGGTCTCTCGGGGCAGTGCACGCGGAGGGCATGGGGACGTCCTGTGGGTCAGGACAGTCCCGGACCAGGTGTCCCCGTCGTCCGCAGTGGTAGGCAGCGCCGGGTCTCGGGTTCCCCTCGTTCTCGGGGCGGGGTGGACGGCCGGGTCCCCGACGGCGGTGTTGGAGTCTCTCTCCGGGTGGCCCGGGGGTTGGTCCTCGGGCCCGCCGCCAGCCGCTGGGCCACCTGCCAGTTCTCCAGCTGGCGCACGAGGTCGTCCACGGTCTCAGGGTGGTGTTGGGCCAGCACCCTCCGGGCGTCGGGGGGCAGCTGTCGCACGACGTTGTCCACCACGACCCGATCCACGGGGCTGGGTCCCGCTCCGTCTACCAGCCACCTCCGGGCTAGCCGACATTGGTGGGCCACCTGGGTCCGTACGGATCCTCGGGCGTCGAACGCCCACTCGTGGAAATTGAGGGCCTTCGCAGCAAGGCTATGTCCATAGTAGGCCAAGACGGCCGCCTTGAGTGCGGGATACAGGCCCGCGTCCCCGGGGTTGAGGTCCTGACTCGCCTGCTGGGCGGGTCCGGTTAAAAACGGGGCCACTATAGAGGCCCACTGGGCCTCTGGCCACCTCTCCCGGGTTGCCACCTGCTCAAATGTTTCTAGGAAGGCCTCGACATCGTCGTCGGGTCCTAGCTTTGTGAGCCGACTCGTCGGGGCGGTGGTCGGCGGGTCGCGGGCGGCCTGCTGGGTCAGGCGGAGCACCGCCTCCGTCAGCAGGGCCAGGCTGGGGTCCGACTCTCTCGGGCCGGCTGGTCCTGCGGCTGTCCCGGGGTTCTGCATCTACGTCCGCGGGTATTCACCTCCGTGGACGGAGGAACCGCACCGGGGAAAAAAAGAAAAAATCCAAAAACGAAGAGCCACTGCCAAAACGCGGGGTGGGGTCCTTACCGGGAGCCGTACGTGGACCGAGTTGCCTGCATTCTCCACCATATGTGGTAACTCGGCTTGACAGACGGGCTCAGAGCAAGGACCAGGCAGGGTGTGAGGGTCCAAAGCCTCAAACGGCGGTTTATTTCACTCGGCCACGACAACACACAATGTTCATCAACAGGGGGGGGTCGCTCGAGACGTGGTCCACGTGTCCGCCGTGCGGCTCACTCCACGGAGTCTGGTTCCTCGGTGTCGTTCCTCTTCTTCCAATCGACTGGCCTCCTTCTGTCGGCTGGTGGCCTCCTTTTAACACCTGGGTGCCTCCCGCCCAGGTGTTCCTCGTTTCCCCGATTGCGGCTCTCGGGAGGTCGGGGTTTGTCGCCGGCTGTTGGCCACCGGCGGTATATCCCGGCCTCGACTCTCCCGAACAGGGGGCGTGGCACCGGGGGAATGCCACACAACAAGTTAATATAGTATATGAGTTCCAGAAAACATGCTTTTGAAGCTGTTTGCTGGAAACATAAAATCTTGCCTACCGCTATTCCCTTCTGTTTCAGTTCCTTCAGAATGCGCTTTTTCTGGTGTCTGTAGCTTTAATGCAAAGCTTTGGCGGTGTCACGTTAAAATTGTACTGGGGGCGAAAATTGTACCGGCCTACGTCATCGTTTGTTTACATCCTGACAACCTGCCCGGCAACAGACGACGCGATGCAGAAAACATGTTTCCAAACGACGAAATAACATAATACAGATAGCGGATCGCTATCTGTATTATGATAGATAGCGATAACAATTGTTTTTACTTTATATTTGTATTGTATTTAATTGTTTAATCGAAACAATAAAAAATTTGCCCGCGAAACGGGCGATCGCGTCAAATGACAAATGTCATTTGACGCGGCAAAACATTTGTCATTTGACGCGATCGCCCGTTTTGCGGGCAAATTTTTTTGGAAACATGTTTTCTGCATCGCGTCGTCTGTTGCCGGGCAGGTTGTCAGGATGTAAACAAACGATGACGTAGGCCGGTACAATTTTCGCCCCCGGTACAATTTTAACGTGACAGCGGCACTCTGGCAGCCGGTGTACTCCGGGAGCTGAACAGTAGTTCAGTCTGGAGCTGCTCGTCCGCTGGTCCACAAAACTTAGCTATGCTCTGAGTGGAGGGGAGTGGGGAAGTGGGAGGTAATATTCAAATGTGACCCCTTCCTACTGTCGAGTGTTGGCACCGCACGCACGGTGATTTATAGGAACTGTTGCGCACGACGCACACACCGCTCCGCAGAGGCGTGTTTTTGTGTGTCTGGGTGTCGCCCGTACGCTCCCCGGGACCAACCTAGGTCGAGACCCTCTTGTTTCCGTGAATCGTCGGCTTCAAGGAGGCGCTCGGTCCGGCTCGGCTCAGTCTTAACCCGGTCCGACCCAGGTCACTCTGTTAAGTCCCTTCACAAGTTACTTTAATACGAATTCAGACCTGTCCCCTCCCCACCCTCGTTTAGCGGGATCAAGGTCTCTCTCTTGGTTAATATGAAATAATGATGTATCTTTTTGCCTTGTGAATTAACATAACCTCTTTTATGTCTCTGGCTTGTCACCCCCTATACACGTCAGTCACAATCGACCATTGCTTGTACCATGCTCCACTTACCGTGAGGGGATCGGCTGGGAGAGCGTGTCGTTCTGCTTTGCCTGTTGTCGAGGGGTCGACAGAGAAAAGGACTCGAACGATTGAATTTAACCTACTACAAATGTAGTGAAGGGATATGATGGTCCTTACATTCTAATTAAGCCCCTTACATTCTAATTAAGCCCCTTACATTCTACTTACACTCTAATAGGCCTTATACTCTAACCAGGCCCCTTAAACTCTAACTAGGCTCTAACTAACCAGCACCACACACATAATCAACAGGGCCCCAGGTCATGGAAGAGCAATGCCACCATAAAGAAGATTTAGGAACATAGGAAGAACCAGCTCTCTTCTCCCAAGGGAAAGCCAGATCCACAGGTTCCCACAACAGTAAATTAGTTTCTTAAAGATAAGCCCGCTCCCCGGCCCCAACTAAAAGCAACAACAGTCAGCCCACCACAAGATTTAGGGTTAACAGAAGATAAAGTCCCCACACTCAGCATAGCCACAGGTGACATGTATTTCACTCCCTTTTTTGACGCAAAACAGGTTCGTCGGGAACGCGCATTCACGCGCAAAAACTCAGTTTAAACTATCGCCTTTTCTCATATTTCGTCACTCGAAGTAGAACCTTGCTCCAAGGCGAAGCTACGAGTCCCTCAGCGCGCGCTAAGGTATTTAGACCGAACCTACCTCTTAGGCTGCTCATCATTAGTATAACCTGTTACCAGTATAACTTTTCACTGAATAAAGTCGAGGATTTTTATGCCGACAACGTCCATCCCTTCTCCGTCTCAGTTCCTCCGATCCAGCCAACGGCCAGACCACATTTTTCCCAACAGTAGTCAGGTAGATTTATTTTTAGGTCCAATAAAAACAATAGCTTCTACAACGGAGTATAGATTTTGAAAAGAAAAGACAGTAAAAGAAGGAGAAAAATAGATAAAAAATGGCCTATTAAATGTACCAACGTTTTCCCAAGTATATCCTGTGGTTGAGTGTCTTAGTGTATGATATGTACCAACGTATGTCCAGGTAGGTCCTGTAGTTGGGTGTCTGTGTGAACTGTAGTTGGGTGTCTGTGCATAGACACTCAGTTGAGTGTCTGAGCATGTACTTTCAGGTAGATCCTGCAGTGGTAGTGTCTGTGGGTATTAAATGGTTTTTCAGGTAGATCCTGCAGTGGTAGTGTCTGTGCGTATTAAATGTTTTTTTCAGGTAGATCCTGCAGTGGTAGTGTCTGTGCGTATTAAATGTTTTTTCAGGTAGATCCTGCAGTGGTAGTGCCGACGTAACTCTCGTGCCCCAGTACACCGCACGACCCCGAGAGTTGTCCTTGTGTAAGGACGTACCAGCGTCCTCCCAAGAGGCGCTTGTCGACGCAACTCTCGTGCCCCAGTACACCGCACGACCCCGAGAGTTGCCCTTGTGTAAAAATGTGCTAGCGTCCTCCCAAGAAGCGCTTGAGGTTGGAATTCTGAAACTAAACTAAAAAGAGAAGAGTCTGAACCGAGCATTACGGTATCAGTCCTTAAAGATGAAAAAGCTATTGCTATTGAAGGGATATGATGGTCCTTACATTCTAACTAAGGCCCTTACATTCTAATTAAGCCCCTACATTCTACTTACACTCTAATAGGCCTTATATACTCTAACCAGGCCCCTTACACTCTAATAGGCCTTATACTCTAACCAGGCCCCTTACACTCTAACTAGGCTCTAACTAACCAGCACCACACACATAATCAACAGGGCCCCAGGTCATGGAAGAGCAATGGCACCATAAAGAAGATTAAGGAACATAGGAAGAACCAGCTCTCTTCTCCCAAGGGAAAGCCAGATCCACAGGTTCCCACAACAGTAAATTAGTTTCTTAAAGATAAGCCCGCTGCACGGCTCCAACTAAAAGCAACAACAGTCAGCCCTACCACAAGCTTTAGGTTAACAAAAGATACAGTCCCCACACTCAGCATAGCACAGGTGACATGTATTTCACTCCCTTTTTGAGCGCAAAACAGGTTCGTCCACAACGCGCATTCACGCGCCTAGGCCAGTGTTTATGGATTTCCGTCTGCAGGCTATTTTAATAATAAGTGCTCCTACCACGCACACGCAGGCACACACGCGCGCAGGCACACACACACACGCACACACGCGCGCAGGCACACACGCGCGCACGCGCACACACACACACGCGCGCAGGAACACACACACGCGCAGGCACACACACACGCAGGCACACACACGCACACACACACGCAGGCATACACACACACACACACGCAGGCACGCACACACATGCGCAAGCAGGCACACGCGGACATACAAACACACACACACGCGCACGCAGGCACACGCGGACACACACACACACGCAGACACACACACGCAGGCACACGCGGACATACAAACACATACACATACACAGACACGCATACACAGAAAAACACACAAACACACAGACCTTTTAGTTTTATGTTTACAAACCTTTAAAAGGGTTGGAAAATTGATGGGTATACAGTATGTGTGTGTGTGTGGCCGTGTGTGTATGTGTGTGTTTGCTTGCTTGTGTGCACCCATGCGTGGGCATTAAAACATTCACTCTTTCCGAGTCTCACGGTATTTCACTATTGGCAGCATACAGCAGAACGCTGGATTCAAATAATTGCGTGCATTGGAAGATGAGCTCAGCATTCCTTCCGGGTAGACGCATAAACAGAGATTGCGTTGACGGCTTTGTCAGCGACGGACATAGTTTAAAGTCGCACCGGCATCATCTTCCCTTCCCCTCACCTCAACAGAAAACACCTCCTCCTACGTTTGACCGAGGAAGGCTTTAAAGCCGTACCTCCAGCCTCCACCAGTGGGATTGTGTTTCATCACCCTTTGCACCCTCACACCCGGTCCCTCCATGTGTATCCAACACAGCGTATTGAATACACACATGGCCCGCAGCCCTCCTTTGACCAGAGGATTCTCCCACACATGTCCCTGCCATGTAGCTTGGTTCTGCCCGCAGGGCGTCTGCTGTTTGCTGCTGTGAATGAGGATGAGAGGCAGACCTTGAAACAAATGATGTGACCGGGGTATTGACAAAGGGTCGGGTGGTGAATGGAGGGTGGCAATTACACTCTAGTCTCGCATTGATGTCTTGTTGCCTGCACACATCTACTATGTAGGAGGGTGGCCCGAAACTGACTCGCTCGTTTGGGAAGTGTAGACGGGGTACTCTCAGAAATGTGCATCTCACTCCAAAAAATCACGTAGGCCTACTTTTTTCTTACATTTTATTGAAATCAGAAAAGTATATATTGCGAAATATTTACCTAGAGTACATGTAGTCGTTTATAAATGTTGGCCTATTTAATGGCTTTAAATGTTGTATTGTTCAACAGTCTCACGTTCTTCTGAGTTGGATTTGTGCATTTCCATACGGAATCGACTTATGTCATTAAGCACCCTGAGCTCTACGTGTGTGTGTGTGTGTGTGTGTGCGTGCGTGTCCTAAATTTCTGCATGACTCCCCATGTGGGAGGAGGACTTTGTGAAAAGCAAATTTAGTTCCAGCGTTTTACTTTTAATCAGCTGCAAAATTGATCTTTGGAAAGGAGGGGGAAAAGCCATGGGCCAGACCTCTGTTCTAGATCAATAATAATTTTTTCTGCTGTCGCAGCTGCTGTAGCTCTAATAAACTGTGATTTTCTTCTTTTTTTTTAAACCTGTTGGCTGTAAACAACATTTTAGCGGGTCATTCCTTTGCAGAGTTTGTCTCTATAGCATATCAAGTAGGCCTGCCATGACGCAGACGATCTCACCGCAATTCACAACGAGATATTAAAAGCTACTGTATGTCAATTGATTTTTGTTGATATATCTATGTTTTAGATACACATGTTTTAGGAATGCACATTATCTTTTAAAGAGATTTTCTGTCTGCTTCTTATTTTGTTATTCACGTCCATAAAAATTCCCTAGGATGCAGACTATCTTTTCGCCGTCATCATCATTCAGTTCTCTTGATTTTCTTCAACCTGTAACCTGATATCTTGGTCAAAGAAGACCTCTTCTTTAACCCCCCCCCCCCCATTAGGCTTTTTACTGACTTAAACAATTGTTTGCTTTAAAAAATAGTCTTTGATTTTCAATTCCATGTTTTTGACAGACTGTTCTCTACCAAGGCACGCACGACCTCAGAGTTTGGTCATCTCTGTCATTGTGACCAAACAGAAATACCGCCCAGCAACTGCTGGCTGCCGGCAAAGATCACAAAACACTCCCTAGACCCGCTGTATTTACACACTGACAAGGAAAAATACAGACACAAAGGATACAACCGTTGGAAGTCACTCAGTCTATAGAGACCACAATCCCACTATGCAGCATGGGAGGTAGGGAGGGAGGGAAGGAGACTATAGCTAAGACAGAAACACTGTGGAACCATAATCATACAACATAAACCCAGGGTAGAGGTCCTGAGTGAATGTGGACTGGAAGGTGTGGATGTGTGTCAGCGTGTCCGAGGATCCACCTACATCTGGGGACACTTCGTAGAAGGATAGAATGCCAGCGGGTTGGTCCAGATACACTCCTACTCTGTTACAGCAAGAGTTAAAAGGTATTTTTGTTTCACTACCATTGAAGTGGGCCGAGTAAAAATCACCGCCATTATTATCAACACAATGAAGACACCAAGACATGTTGTTCTCTCCAAGCAAGCTGTCATCCCCCCTTCCTCTCCTTGTGATCCCTCTGTATGTCACTCCAATATCCACGCTGACTTCCCACTCAACCTCCCAATAACAGCGGCCAGTAAGACCCTCTAGCTAACACAACACGCTGTTACCGTAGGTCAAATCTTTCTGGGTGA
>OLKM01005425.1:0-17204 GCA_900291075.1 Melanogrammus aeglefinus | reverse complement strand
TTTATGATGAAGCGTTGTGGTTATGGGACGTTGCCGAAGCACAAAATCATCCTCGAGATGTGGAGATGCCAAATGTCAGATTTAATAATAATTGAAGTGGTTTTTCACACAAATGTGCCTGGAGGTTTACACTGGGCATAAGATGTTTGCATAAGCGGGGCACTTTTTACACCTGGCGTCCTTTTGTTTGTAGAAAGAAATGCATCAATCAAAATCATTGTTAAATTTAATGATATATAGTTGGAGGATTTACTGTAGGGTTTATGTCGAGAAATTGGGAAATATGTTTATTATGTGAATGCCTCTGGGATGGATGTTTGTGTAAGGTATACATCATATAATAGAAGGGAGCCCACTAGGAAGATTAAGTTGGAATTTGCAGAAAGTCATACGTATATTTAAATTAGCTGGGGTGTAGTAAGAGGGGATGCGGTAAAGTCATATTTACAGCGGTGAATATGTCTTACCCTCAAGTCTGAACCATATGGGGAGGGGGACGGGGGTATTGACCAGGTTGTCCCCTGGAAGGATCTTGGGACCTGGAGCCAAAGGGTGGGGTAAATTGGGATCTGGGTCCCTCACCAAAGGTAGACATTTGTTTTTAATTAATGATTTTTTAACAACAGTGATTGTGAGTATTACCACCTGAATATAATTTTTGTGGAGTTAACAGGACGTTTCTAAGATAGGGTTTTTTGAGCTTGGAATTAGTAGTGGTGTATTTATTGTGTAAGCCCAAATGATTGCTCTGTCTATTAGTGGCTGGCCTTGTCAAGGTTTTAATATCACAATGTATTTTATATATTATAGGAATAAGGGCATCACTAACACATAAAACGACAGGTCTTGGAATGGTTTTGGTCAAGCTGTATGAGATTTCACTTGCAGAGGAGGGGCCCATAGGTGGCGGTGGAATTGGGGTAAGGGTGGGCATATAGATACTGTTTGTTGTTCAAAGGGAATGGTAGTTGACCCCTGATGGTAGGATGGATATCGGTGTGTTTGTTTGTAGTAAAGTTGTTGCAATGATGGGTTTAAAATTAAGGCCTGTTTAAGCAGGGAGCTGTGCAGCAGTGATTTTAAAGTGTTAGGAAAGGTTAATAATTTTGAATCCGTATTGGGTTGTTAGGGTTATAGGGATGAAAACTGAAGTAACCTTATTCTTCATTTTGCTCATAATTTGATGGATGGTCGTGAGTCTTGAAAACAAATTACCTCATTATCCTTGGTGGCCTTCACGGCACAATTCGACTCTTATGGCTTGGTGGGAGAGTATGTTTTTGTGTTCGGTTTCTTATTCGGGAACGTTGGGTAGAGATGGTAAGAAGGGTGTTCACGCCATACAACCATAACTGAGCGCTCTTGGTTGCAGTCTCTAGATAGGTTCCGAGTTCTAAGCCGTTTGAGTGTCCATTAGGGTTGGTTAGGGGGTTAGTCGTTCCATAGTAATTCTCGTACGATCCGCGAAGTCATTATTGGGGATGTGATGTGTAATGTTGTTTTTGAGATTACGTAAATTTGTTCGGTATGTGTATATAGTTAAAATGAACTTTGCGTGTTTAGGAGATACGGATGAAAGATTTGCTATGTTGTTTTGAGTTTGAAAGAAATTGTGAGTAGGCCTTTTTATTTTTCCCGTTTATATTATATTTGATATGAACTGGTTTATGTTATAGATAGTTTATATATATATGTTTTACCATAAATAGAGTCAATATTGTTTGATCTTGTTTGTTGAGTTAATTAAAATACAGTCGATTTGATTGTATGATTGATATGTATAGGGCTATTTATGGTATGGTTGGCCTAGTAATTATATAATGATAGTTATGTGTGATTTCTAATAATTTGCGTCATTTATTGTTTTTTGTTAAGATAGATTTGCGATGAACACCGATGAGAGTGCTTCGATATACGGGATATTTTATTGGGAATCGAGAAGATGTAGAGACCGAGGGCATCATGCTGGAAGAATGTTTTGGCAAGCGCTTGGAGTTTGGCGTTACGGTGTCAGGAGTGCGATCTGGTTGATGGAGAGCTTTTTAAACTTCTTCCGACTGCAAGCTGATTGTTCGATTTGTTTTGTCGTGGGTCAAAAATCGTGCAGGATATACCGCGGTCTCCCTGGAGGGCTGCAATGTGTTTTGAGGTAAGTTATGATAAGACTATATATAATACTATATTATCTCTTGCCATGTTTTTATGTTTCGAATACTTTTATGTTTTTTATTAAAGGAGATATATGGCTAACTCTAATATAGTTAACGACAAAAACACGTTCACATACAACCCCCAACAAAAACCTGCAAACCGACAGCACCACAGTAATGCATAAATGATTGAGATAGTTGAATTGTATTTGGATGATATTTACAGAAAACAGCAAAATTACAGCTTGAGTAAAGAGAAGATGTTGTGGCAGTTTAGATTGATTTATGTGTTCAAATTGTGGCTTAATAGTAATTACTGTAATGTAACATTATTTTTGTCTTTCTGTTTTTAGATATGGGAAAGGGGACTCCTACAAGTCATTGGGGTACAGCTTTGGGGTTGGTGTTTCAATCATCACGCTTCGTGCCAGAGGTGCAGATGCATCTGGGTGGCTTTTGTGAGAATCTGAGATGCAAAAGAGGAGGAATGGGAGAGCCATCGAGCAAGGAGTTGGAGAGGGTGGGACATTTCCCAATGCCAATGGTGAATAGATGGGAACACGTCAGACCGGGTCCTGCTCAGGTTAATGTCACATTATAAGGGGACTCTCGATTGTGTTGCTTGGCAGTATGGGATTCAAATATGTTTAGGATGGTGGACGTTGGGGCTATGGGAAAGGAGTGATGGGGTACCTGAGAGCATCTGCCTTGGAAAGCCTTCAAGAGGCACACTCCCACATCAGCTGCAGAAGCCTTCTGGTGCTCCCGAGATTGGTGAGATGCAAACGTGTTTGTGGGGGAAGAGCTTCGCTCTAGCGAGCACATAATGAGCTACTGGAGACACCTGACGACAGGAGAAAGCGGTTGTTAACTAACGTCTGTCTGGGCTCGTCGGATGTGAGTGTGCTTTGGGATACTTGATCAGGTTCGCATTACTACCGAGTGGAGGGCAAATCCTGAATATGGAAGCTGTGTAAATGGCAACTGCATCTCCATACTGCGAGGTATAGCAGAGCCATAACTACAGTCAAGATGACGAAGCAGTTCTTGGAAGGGCAGGCGATCTTGGACCAACACTTCAGCAAGGAAGTGATGCCAGGAGAGAGGAGAGTTCATGACTATTTAACGCGTTGCTGGCGAGGTTTCATGGCAGAATAATATAGTTTGATACCATCATTTTCGTAAAAAAGCGCCTTTTCAGGGATACCACAATAAAGAGGCAATTCGCTTTAAACCATATGCAATTTGTACGTATACTTTTTGAAACGCATTTCACTGTGTTTAGTGATGAAATATTTGCATAGGTTATGATAGGATATTTTTTTCAGGCTGATAAAGTAAATTATTTGTTGTTTGTCATATAATCTTGTCAGATAATTTGCTCTATGAGTACTTGTAACATTGTCTTATTTGCTTTAAAGTGAAAAGAGCCAAATCATAAACAATCTTTTATAAACAATCAAGTGATTTTATTTCATTTAAAAAAATAGAACTGTAACATTTTAAATTAAAAGAACAGGAATCACCAGGTCACAGGAGTTTGTTTGAAAAGCAAATGAAAAAAGACAGAACAGCCAGGTTATAGGACGGTCGATCAAGTCAGGGAAATATTTGCATCATTACAGATATAAATTGTAAATTGCCACTTACAATTGAAACTCTGCTCATACTCAGGCGATGTTCTGGAGCTTCAGAGTAGCCTTTCTTAGTAAGCCCAGCCGCCGATGTGATGGAGGAGGGCTTAGCAAGAAATGGGTGGTCCTCATCCATGACCGGACGTAGGGAGACCTGGGCCAGACTGTTCTCTCAGGGCGAGCATTCAGGTTTTCGCTCCAAGACTTGGATGGGTGCCTCTGCCGTCAAGGCTCTCTCCTGCCGGAGCAACGCAGACCTAGCAAGCAGACTGCATTATGCACATTCACTCTTCATCCCAGCTCTCAGTTGCAAGTCTCATTCATCAAAGTTCAAGTCACATCCCACTTCACAATTCCATAGACTGAGAGTGGTAGCCCGCGAGAAGTCCGTTCAACTCTCAATGCAACACTCTCAATTCATTCAACTCTCTCCCACAATTTATAAGTTCTTGCATGTTTGGCTTGTGTCCATCCAATGGGATGACGAGGGTTATAAAGGCTCAGTCCAGCATGTACAGGGCCTCCTGTTGCTGCGGCGGTACCACTGCTGTGGTTTCTGATGCCTCCCTCCTCTCCCTCACATATCGATCCCTCAGGTCGCGCCACCTTTTTTACAGTTCTTTTTCTGTAAGAGCACAAGGGAAATAGATATTAAGTTGTTGCCATTTCAAATAATAACTGCAATTTTCAGATAACTCTACATTACAATAAACATTAAATGATCCTAATGATTTTATATTACTTCATTCAATTTGTGCTTGGTCTAAAGAAAACCTCTCGTACTACAGTTAACAGTATACTACAGTATAGGTTCTGGTTATAACCACATATTCCATATAATTGGGAAGACAATAAAAAAAGTTTACTTTTCACATTAAACATTTCAAAGTATAATCTGGCGCTACCCTATTGTTTTTGTCATGCTTGAGTAAATTGGGGATATTTATAAACACTATGGCTAAGGGGTAAAATAGCCTAGGCCTACCTGTCATAATACACAAATTTAATGAACAATACGGCTTAGGCATAATTAGCTTAAAACTTGTTTAGTACATGAATTGGTCAAGCAGTGCTATACAATGCTATCATTAGATCACCCGCTCTTATTATAATTTAAATATATTTCACAAAACATGTGTAATACCTGGCAGGCCAAACTCCTCACCGATCTCTTCCAAGCCTGTTGGTTTTGTTTTATCTCGGTAGATGTCGATCCTCATGTTCCACCAGTACCGGTTTCTCCGAAAACGGCCATTATCATGCGTTCCCCATCTTTTTGGCTGTCCGTAAATAAATTCATTATGTCCGTACGTAAAGCACTAGCGATCCCTTCCGTAAATTTATGGAAGTACGGATACGAAAAACATACGTATGTGGAAACGAGGCGTTAGGGTTAGGGTTAGGGTGAGGGGTTAGTGTTAGGGTTAAGGGCAACTTACCACTTTTAAAAAACGGTTTTTTGGACCTAATTTGGGAATACAGAGGGGCGTGGGAATTCGGCGACCACCCTCGGATAGGTCTAGGCCCAGCGCACCTGCTCAAAAAATTTGGGGCCCCTAGCGGTTTTTTGGGGTACTGCAATTTCGATTTTAAAACTTCAAAGTGAAGCGTTTTTTTTTAAAGCGGGGCGTGGGAATTCTGAATATTGCCAGTGGTAGCCCTTGAGCCCCTCTTCATCCCTAAAAATTTGGCGCCCCTAGTGGCAACTTTTTTTTAACATGGGAAACAGCTAAATTCGATCTCACGGGAGCAGGGGGAGGGGCGTGGGAACGAGGTTCCTATGCGTGGTAGGTATTGACGAGGGGGACGTCTGTGCCAAGTTTTGGCCGCCTGGTGGCTTGTTTTGTATATGAGAAATCGCATATTTTAAGTTTTTGACTAAACGGTGGAAAAAGGGGTGTTAACATTTTTTTTAGGGGAAGGCATTTGTGTGGAAGGTTCAGTATGGCTCCTTCGAACGTGTGCGAAATTTTGGAGTTCTAGCTTGCTTCCTTCACATAGCTGGCCATTGATCCCGCCATGTTAAAATTTTGACAAGTTGTGGAGTCAAAAGAAAAGTCCCACAGAAGGTGTCTTAGGGAGCACGTTTTAGCACATTTTGAGTCGTTTGGTGGTGGGCTGTGGTGCACTTTTTCGAATATTTTCCAACCACTAAGTTGCGCTATCGGCGACAACGATTATAGGTGAGTAGCTGAGGGCTCGGTCGTCGATCCTGAATCTGCAGGAATTAAGTTTCTAGCCCCTTCCTAGGCCGAGAAAATCACTTAAAACCGATTAGGGTTAGGGTTAGGGGTTAGGGGTAAGGGTTAGGGCAACTTACCACTTTTAAAAACGTTTTTTTTGGACCTTAGGTTAGGGTTGAGGCGGCTCCCTCATGTGCGCCATGCAGCAGTGCCTGGGAATAACATGTAGTCTCCCATGCACTACTACAATGTAACAATGAGGAGAGGAGGGCACGGGCACAAGCAATTAAAATATGTTAAAAACTTTTGCTGTCATAAAATAAAAGGAATAAAAGGAATAAAAACGATAAAAGAATTAAAGGAAATAAAATATGGGGGGAAGGGTTATGTTTAGGAAGAGGGGGTTATGGTTAGGGATAGGTAGAGTGGTTATGTTTAGGAGTAGGAAGAGGAGTGGTTAGGGTTAGGGATTGGTTAAGTGGTTAGGTTTAGGAAAGGATGCTGGGGTTAGGGTAAGGGTTAGGAGTGGGAAGGAGAGAGGTTATGGTAAGAAATGGGTGGAATGGTTACGTTTTTAGGAGAAGGGATGCTGGGGAAATTACGATGAGGACGGGACGGATGGAGGGGCGAGACGGAACATCATTTAGGCCAAGAGGGGCTGTGGAGGAGAGTCTGAAGATCCACCTTCTTTCAGCGGCTCTCCTCTGGATCAGGACCAACTTGGCATTGGTCTACTAAACGCGGTGAGAAAGAAAAGTTAGTGATATGATGTGAGATGAAGTGAGTGTACAGTAATTTATCGTTTGTTCCTTTCTGAATATTGTAAATGTGTTGATATAATCTCTGTTTTATGGTAGCTCCCGTTTCGCCCACATAGATAATCCTGCATAGTTTGCACTGGATGGCGTAGATTGTTTTGTTCAGAGCCGTATGTACTCGTAAGTCCTGTAAGTTTTTGTTACGGCGATATGACATTAAAATTTTAAAAGAAGTTGAGTGGGGGCGGCTTGAGGTATAGTGGAATTAAAATGTGTAGTTTTATAGCTTTTTTGTTTGAGGGGCCTAATTGTCGCGAGAATGTTGAGATAAATGGAATTAATTTATGTTCCGTGTTCTCTTTTCCAGGAAGAACGGGACGGCCTGGCTGAAAGAGGGCTGCCACTTCCTCTTTAATAGTCCGAAGAAAGCGTTTGGAATAGCCGCGGGGTCTAAGGGCCTTGAAAAGGGTCCTGGTGGCCTCCTCTACGTGGTGAGGGAGAGAGCAGATGCGGTGGAAACGGATGAGTTGTGACTGAGTTGATTATGGAGCTGAAAGTATGACGGGGATGATAGCTGGTGTGAAATAATAGGGAATGCCTGTCCGTGTCTTTGAAATAAACCTTGTGTGCTAAATGATTTTGTGTCCGGTCCTTCGTTTTCTGTGAAGAAAACAATGGTATCGAGGAAGGGGACCTGCCTGGAGATGGGGGTGTGCTTGAGTAGTTGATACGGGGGTGATGTGTGTTAAGGTGTGGGCATAAAGTGGTTGAATTCCGTTTCTGATTTATCCAGAAGTCCGAAGATGTCGTCGAGATAACGAAAATAAATTAAGGGGCGTGACGGGCATTTAAGGAACGCGGATTCCTCCCATTCGGCCAGATGTCCACGTAAGCCGGTGAATATTTCCTCCCCATGGCGCAGCCGCATATTTGTAAAAAGAATGATTTGTCGAATAAAAAGTAGTTGCGGGTTAGGGTTAGGGTTAGGGTTAGGATAGGGGGTTTTAGCCAAAGTGCACCCTGGTGCAGGGCGTTTTTCGGTGAAATATTCTTTTGACAGGAAGGTGCTAGAGAAAGGGGAGGCAGACGCACCCCCCCAAAGGGAGGGATCGCCTTTCCAACGGCGCCAAGCCCGAGTCGTACGAGCTCCCACCCCCCCCCCCCCCCCCGAGATGTAGAGTCGGGCATCACGTATGCTGGCTGTCCGTATCCCGCTTTGCACAGCCAAAACCAAAGTGTGGTTTGTTGAGGTCCCCTCAGCAGCCACCAGATGACGAAAGCGGCCCCTAACCAGCATAGCGCATGCGTGTTTTATTTATTTTTAATCAATCAACACTATACATCATCAATGTATATGTGGGTACTTACCAGCCGTGTCGGTGGGGTAGGTCTGACTGTAGATTATGCAGTGTAAGCTTGTCCAGGCCCTGCAAGTCTTCATTTATTAATTTGTTTGTTTGTTTTTCCTTGTAGCTGCTTATGTGGCAATACATTTGTTTATCCTCATGTCTGGCGCTTGCAATTGTCCCATATATCATTACGGAACGTTTCACACGCAGTGCACATATTTATGCGTCCCCTTTTTCCAGCGAGTAGCAATGTTAGCTACAACGTTTAAGCCCTTAACGAGGCGCTGTTGTGTTGTTTTTCGACTTTTTCTTGGCACACACTCTCATGTCACTGTAATGTTTTACATGAAAGACTTGAATTATTTCACATCCTTTGGGGATTTAATAAAGTCCATCTATTCAAGGCGTTGTCCTTTGAAGCACAAACATTTATTCAAAACATTAAACACTAAACAACACAAGAACAGCAACCACAAATTGAGAGAAACACAATGAACCAACGCAATCTTTTCATTCTCCCCAGCCAAGTTCATGCAGCTCCGAAAATACGCTCCTCACCTCTGAAAGACATCCGCCTCACACCATAGTCCCAACGCAGCTCCTCGTTGACGGCAATGTTTCTCTGGGCCAAGAATAGGACAGTGTCTTTGGGTCCGTCCACAAAGTTCAACTGGAACACCACAGGCTTCACATTGAACGCCTTGCCCGACTGGTTCATGCGCCTTCCAAAGGTGTCCTTTCCAGGGTGGCACTTGCAGGGGAAGTTCTGGGAATCGATGCACAGCTTGGTGCCTAGCCTGCCCCTGATGAAGAACAGGTAGCACATCGCTCCCTCCTGCATTTCATCCATCTTCTTCTTCCCCGCCGATTCGGAGATGAGCTTTCCGTGATAGTCGCAGATCACTTCACCTTTCGAGAACGGCATGGTGGCAATGACGCCTGCGCAGAAGAGCGAAAGAGAAACAGAAACGCATAAAGAGCTGTTATTTTGCTGCCATGGCAAGGTCATCGCAGTAAAGTTTGCACTGTGCTTTTCTTCCCTCACCTCTACCCTTGGGTTCTCCGAAATCCTTAACGTCGATCCCCTTCCACCTTTGCTCCAGCACTGACTTGAGGACACCTTCGTCGTCCTCAATGGCTGCCTTCAAAGGGAAGACCCACGCCTGGAGCACATCCGCGGAGAGAGGGGACGTTTTGTTTTCCACTCCCGCTTGGCCACAACGGCTGCCACTTTGGCCTCGGTTGGTCGCTGCCTGCCAGCGGAAGCTGGTAAGAGCAGAGGGAGCGAGTGAGTGAGGCAGTGAGTGAGGCAGTGAGTGAGGCAGTGAGTGAGACTGAGAGTGAGGCAGTGAGTGAGCGACAGAGTGAGCGAGTGAGGCACTGTGTATGCGAGTCGTTGGGTTAGGTTATGGTTAGGGCGCTCCCTCATGTTACATGCAGCAGCACACGGGATTGACATGTAGTCTCCCATGCACTACTACTATGTAACATGAGGGAGGAGGGCACGGGCACAAGCAATTTAAAATACGTTATAAAACTTTTGCTACCATAAAATCAATGAAATAAAATGCATAAAAGGAATAAAATATGGCAGGGTGGTTAGGGTTAGGAGAGGGGGAGGGAAGAGGTTATGGTAAGGAAATAAGGATGTCTATGTTTTAGGCAGGATGTTGGGGAGGTTGTGGTGAGGACCTGGACGAATGGAGTGGCAAGATGGGTCGTCATTAAGGCCATGAGGGGCTGTGGTGGACAGCCTATGAATCCACCTTCGTTCTGCAGCTCTCCTTTGGCCCATGGACCAACCGGCGTTGGTCTCAAGACCTGATAATAAAAAGTTAGTAATGTGATGGGAGATGAAGTGGTTATATAGTCTTTTATTGTCTGTTCCTTTTTGAATGTGGTATATATGTTGATATAGCCTCTGTTTGATGGTGGCTCCTGTTTCTCCCACATAGATGCTCCTGCATAATCTGCACTGTATGGCGTAGACGACGTTGCAGGAGAGTAATGTGAAGGTCTGCGAGATGGGGACACCGGCACGAGAGCTAGAGATGTACTTAAGGTTGGAAAAATAGGGGTCAAAGGTTGTGCGTATCTCCTTGTTCAGTGCCGTATGGACTAAAATGTCCTGTAGATTTTTGTTACGGCGGTAAGACATTAGTATTGTGAAAGAAGCAAGAGGGGCGGTTTCAGGAATAGCAGAATTAAAATGTTGCTTGATAGCTTGCTTGAGGGGGCCTAGTTGTCGCAAGAAGGTGGTAATTAATGGAATTAACTTTTTCTCTGTTATCTTTTTTACAGGGAGGACGGGCCGGTCTGGCTGGAAGAGGGCGGTCACTTCCCCTTTGATGGTCCGAAGGAAGCGTTTGGAGTAGCCACGTGGTCTAAGGGCCTTAAAGAGGATCCTGGTGGCCTCCTCTACGTGATGGGGTAGAGAGCAGATGCGGTGGAAACGGATTAGTTGGGACTTGATGATGGAGCTGAAAGTGTGCCGGGGATGGCAGCTGGTGTTGAATAATAGTGATTGTCTGTCAGTGTCCTTAAAATAAACCTTGGTTGCTAATGCTTTATGTCCATCCTTCGTGTCGGTGAAAAAAACTACTGTGTCAAGGAAGGGGACCTGCTGGAGATGGAGGGTGTGTTTGAGTTTAATACGGGGGTGGTGTGAGTTAAGGATCTGTATAAAATGGTTAAAATCCGTTTCTGATTTGTCCCAGAGGCCAAAGATATCGTCTAGATAACGGTAATAGACTAGGGTTAGGTTTAGGTGTGAGGGGTAGGGTGTCCACCGCCGAAGGTGCCGCGATGCGGCACTGAAGAGCACGGGCCTAGGTCTGGAGGGAAAACAGGCCACCCTCAACCCCAAGAACAAAACACACACAAGAGAGAACTACAATATGCTTTAATCAAACCCAACGCAACGCAGAACAGAGGGGGTTCAGTGTGGGGTTGTGGGCCTAGGGCAAGGAGATAAGGGGGCAGGGCTAAGGTTCGGATAGGAGGGGCAGAGTTATGGTTGGGGCAGGGGGAGGGGTTTATTTTTAGGTTAGGGTAAGGGGAGGAGGGGTTACGGTTAGAGTGGGGGGAGTAGGAGGGTTAGGGTTAGGGTGGGGGGAGGAGGGTTAGGGCAAAAGGGGGAGGGTTAGGGTTAGGGGTTAGGGTTAGTCTTTCAGTAATCTTGCAGGAATACAGTCTAGAGGATATTGTGAAGGTCTCAATTTTGTAACCACCTTCGAAAGCTCAGAGAGCGACAGTGGGTAGAACGTCTCGAAGCTACTAGGGCATACAGGAGACAACGCTGGGTTTACGGTGGACAGAGGAGGTGAAGACTTGATTGCAGAGATTTTATCGATAAAAAAGGCAAGAAAATGCAACACACACATGTTCAATAGTGACACTTTCAACTTCCAACTTCAGCATATGACCCTTATGCCCCCTGGTGGAAATTTAATTATTTGTAAAAATTACTTCCAACTACCATCTTCCAACTTCCACATTGAGCATTTGATCCTTCTGCCCCCTGGTGGAGAAATCGAACTTCCATCTTCCAACTTCCACATTGAGCATATGATCCTTCTGCCCCCTGGTGGAGAAATCGAACTTCCATCTTCCAACTTCCAAATTAGCATATGATCCTTCTGCCCCCTGGTGGAGAAATTGAACTTTCATCATCCAACTTCCAAATTCAGCCCTTCCAAATCAAGATTTGGACTAGTGCCCCCGAATTATGCATGGTCATTGATGGTATTGCAACTTTTTATAAAAAATTGGATAACTCAGAGGAAAAAAATGATAGAGCTTTGAAAATATTTTTCCCGGGTTAGGGTTCACAAACCCTAACCTTCAACCATAACCTTTTGATCCCTGACCCTTCAGGGAATTTATTAAAAATACCTTCCAGAAACAGCCCTTCCACTTCCAAATTCCAACTTCCAAAATCAGACTGAGGTTCGGGTTCAAACCCTAATTAGGGTTAGGGTTAGGGGTAGGGGTAGGGGTAGGGTTAGGGTTAGGGTTAGATGCGGGGAAATCATAATACATCTGCCGAAGCAGGAGTGCACTGGCACACAAACTAGTCTCTTTAATTTCTCTGTTTTCTTTTCAGATTTGTGGAGCGAATTGGTGGAGTGAATGCAGTGTTCCGGACATGTAATTCACAAGGATAAAAGCAGGTATGTATCGGTCCAGAAGGTTACTATATAGTATTGTTCCCAAAGGGAAATGGGACATACAAAAAGAGGGAAATGCACACCATATATATATATAAAACAGTGGATGTATAAAATACTTAAAAACAGGTGACACCATAAAATCAATACAATAAATGACATCCATTACACTGAACACATAAAATATAAAAACATATGGCTAGTCACTCCCTCTCAATGTCGTTCTCCATACTCTCTGCGCCATCGTGTGGTGGGGATCCAGAGGCACAATAAACAGACAGCATCACAACAGAATATAAGGGACTGCAGGACTGGGTCCCTAATGGCGCCCTCGTGTGGTGGGGATCCAGAGGTACAACAACAAGGGACTGTAGAACTGGGTCCCGGAACAGAAAAAGGTCCAAACAAACTTTTTTGGGTATAGAAAATAATAAACAAACAGGATCTCTAAGCCAAAAGCATCGAGACAAGGGAAACATTAATCTTGGGGCCCTAAGTTAGGCAATCTCCGGTCCTCCCTGAGAGGATATTGAAGGAAGTTGGATTAGGCCTTTAAAGTTGGGATTATGGTAGGATACGTTAGGGTATGGGTTATGGTAAGGATAATAGATCGGTCTATGTATGTTAGGTATAAGTAGTGATCCGTTGTCCCTTGGGGATCAAGGTAAACCCAACCAAATCAGTTGGTTTGGGGTCATTAAGGTAGAAATGGTGTTGGTTAGGTTATGTTTAGAGTTGGGGCGGGTTGGCTTAGGTCTTTGAGGTTGGGGTTATGGTGGGATATATTGGGGTATTGGTTATGGTAAGGATAATATATAGTCTTAGGTATATAGGTTATGTATTTGCCGTCAGATGGGAATTAAGGTAAGCTAAATGTAAATGTAGTCAGGTTAGGGTTATTAAGTTAGAAACAGTGTTGGTTAGGTTATGTTTTAGGGTTGGGGTGGGTTGGCTTATGTCTTTGAGGTTGGGGTTATGGTGGGGTATATTAGGGTATTGGTTATGATAAGGATAATAGATAGTCTTAGGTATATTAGGTATAGATTATGATCTGCCGTCAGATGGGAATTAAGGTAAGCTAAATGTAAATGTAGTCAGGTTAGGGTTATTAAGTTAGAAACAGTGTTGGTTAGGTTATGTTTAGGGTTGGGGTGGGTCTCAGGTGTACTTTTATTTAAGGTCTGGGGTTGGGGTTGAGAATATGAGGTCGTATAGGTATAGCTCCTATTTTGGAGATCCAATGATCCTCTATGATTGGTGTTTTTTTGTAGACCGGTTATTCTCATGGCAGCTTGGCCATGGAGGAGGGGGGTAAATTGTTGTTTTATTGCATGCCAAGAGTGGTTTGTGTGGTTCTGGATAAATTGTAGTTTTGTAAATGACCTGTTTGGTTCCCTGGGGTTCTCTACGTTGTCTAGTGGGGATAAAGTAGCTCGTACCAAGATATCTTTCAGATTTTTGTTCCTTCTATATGCCGAGATGACTCTGTAGTCTTGAAACGGTGTGTATTGATTCAGGAGGTTGTCAAAGTTCGCTTTGAGCATGTTACTCAGAGTAGCTCCTATGGAAGAGTAGGTTATCACCAAGGGGATTGGTTTGGCCTGACTCCTAGTCTTTCTAACCAAAAAGGTTTTGTAGCAGTTCCTCAGGAAGGGTCTTGGGTAGCCTCTTTTCCTAAGTGCTCGGAATAGTATGCGGGTGGATTCCTCAAAGTCCTCCCGTCTGGTACTAATCCTGTGGAATCTGAGTATCTGTGATTTGACTAGACCCTCGTATGTGTGTCTGGGGTGGAAGCTGCTCTTGAAAAGGAGTGCATGTGTGTCTGTTTGCTTAAAAAATACTTTAATGTCTAGGGTGGAGGTCGAATTGAAGTTGGGTCCTTTAAATGTTGTTGTGTCCAGGAAGTCTATGGTGGAGTTGTGAATTTCGTGGGTTAGTTGTATTGATGGGTTATGCGAATTTAATATGGACATAAAAAGGGGAAATTCTGTGCTTGATCCTGGCCAGATGCCCCATATGTCGTCCAAGAACCTGAAGTACTGGAAGGGTTTAAGCTGGCACCGAGCAAAGACCTCCTTCTCCCAGTGGGCCATAAAGATGTTTGCGTATGCCGCGGCGAATTTTTTCCCCATGGCCGTCCCTTTAATCTGCAAATAGTATTTATCGTTGAATACAAAATCGTTTTTGGTGAGCTTAAGTTCTAGTAGTTGTAATATTTGTTTGTCCGGTCGGGATGGGTCTGGGAATTTCTTAAGTGTATTTTTGATACATTGAATGCCTTCAAAAATGGGGATGTTGGTGTATAGACTTTTAACATCCATAGAAAAAAGGAGGCAATTGGGCGGTACTACTAATTGTTTAACTGTTTCCACGAAGTGGTAAGTGTCCTTAATATAAGAAGGGTGTTTGGTGGAAAGGGGATTCAAATGGAAATCTAAAAACTCGGCCGTGAAGTAGGTTTCGCTTCCACAGTCGGAAACAATTGGTCTGCCTGGTGGGATTTCAAATGGTACAGTCCAAGTTTTAGGGTCTTTATGGATTTTGGGGAGTATGTAAAAGCGTCTCGGTTTGGGTTCTTCTATTCCTATTAAATATTTACGTTGGTTATTATTGATATATTTATCCTTTAGGAGGGAATTTACTATTTGGGCGACCGGTTCTATAGTGTTGGGATAAATGGGATTGTCTAACTTACGGTAATACATGGGGTCGTTTAATTGGCGCTCTACCTCTAGTATGTATTGTTCCCTACCCATTATTACAACGGCCGATCCTTTATCTGCCGGTTTGATAACAATAGATTTATTTTTGTAGATCCCTAAGTGCTTCTTTTTCCAATAGTGTCGTGTTAGATGTCTCTATTGTCGTTCTATAATTGCGGTTAATTGTACGTTCGTTTAGGGCCACTAAATTACGGACATGAATAGGAATTTTATCTGGGGATGGTGTCCAATCATTGGGGTTGGTAAAAGGTTTTGCCATGTCGTCTTTGTTTTTAAAAAAAATCGATGAGTTTAATACGTCTATGGAAATTTTGAAGATCACATTTAAATTGTTTTTTAATGTCGCGTCCTAAGGTGCATGTGGATATGAACGAAAGGCCTTTATTTAGTAGTGTGGATTGTGTTTTGGATAGTTTAAATGTTTTGGAGAGGTTTAAAACGGTTTGTCCTACTGCCGGCGGTGTATGTTGAGTCCCCGTGTGAGATGGACTTAAAGGGGGATTTGGTTTAACGTAGCCATCCACAGTTTTAGGAACGCTTGGCTGGTGGTTGGTGTCCAATGGATATTATCATCGACCGTCATAAATTGTTCCTCGGGTAGTAGGGGTATTGTTAGCATATTCTCCTCTAGGAGTGTGTTGAGGGTTTTTAGGTTATCCTGTTCTTCTAGGGGGAGGGCCCTGTCAAAGTTTACCAGTTGTACCAAGACTTCCGATTCAGGGAAGCTCCTCTTAGCTGCCCCGATAGCAGCCTGTACTGTTTTGAAGATTGTTTCCTTGGGTTTATTGGCCCTACTGTTAATTCCCAGGGATAGAATGATCTTTTGGACAACAACGCCCTCTACCGAGATAGTCTTTTCAAATAATTTTTGGGCATGGCGGAAGTGGGCCCCCGGGAAGCAGTCAATCTGAAGATCAGGATGGTTATGAGCTGGGATATGGGTCAGATTTGAATCCCCTAAAATAAGCCATTTTTTGTGGACCGCTAAATGCCAATCTATTAGTTTACGGGGAGTGTGGGGATGCAAAGTTACCCTATACAAGTGGTGGGGTTCGGGCTGGTCGTCATCCGTGATGTCATCCTCCGACTCGTCTTCCGAGTCGGAAGGACCAGAGTCCGTGAAGAGGATGGGGCTCCCTCTGTTGGCAGTTGTAGTGGGGGTGGTGGCAGGGGAGGGGGGGGTCGAAGAAGAGGTGAAAGGTGGGGCGGAGGGGGGGGCCGCAGGTTCCGCTGGATCCTCCGACGTCGGACGGTCCGGCTCCGGTTGTACGATGGCGTCACCAGGTGGTTGAGGACGGGCGGTGCTCTTGGATCTCCTGGGGCCCCTCCGCTCCAGGGGGGGACCCTCTGCAGCACGTCGTCGGGTGGGCGAGCGCGCCGTCGGAGGCCGTGCCGGTGGGTCCAGTGGTGGTCGAGTAATGAGGGGTGGCAGGGGGTCCAGTTGGTCCTCAGCTCTAGCTGCGAGCTGGGCTTCAGCCGTGGAGATGGTCTCGTCGGTGATTCTGGGGAGGTTTCTGCGGGCCCAACGGGTTGCGATCTTAAATGCCTCTCTCCAGTTGTCCGTCAATGGGCCGAAGAGGCCATCGAGGCGCGCCTCGATCCAGTCCTCGTAGTGCTGCTTAAGAATAGTACATACAGTGTGTCCCCATTCCCTAGCGGCTCCCTCCACCAGGAGACGCGTGGTCGGTGTAGGGGCCGCAGGCTTTATCAATTTGGAAAGGGTGTCCACCATCCTCGCAATAGTCCGGGGTGTGGACCCCTCGGTGGAAGACGCCACATTGTGGAGGTGATGTACCGCCTTGATAAAGGCATACAAGTCCGTGATCAAGAGTTTTAGTTCCCGATCCGCGGGGAGACGCTTAATCTCGTGGCCGTCCTGGTCTAGATCAGGGCCACGAGCGACATCCGCGTAGGATCTGGTCTGGATCTCAGGGTCGATACGCTGGAAGACCCTCGGGGGAGGCACTGGCCTGTTTAGGTTTCGAGGGTAATCCCTCCGGTGACGGAGGGGTATGTCGCGGTCCATCCGGCCTTCGGGCCTCCAGCATGTCCCACCCGGATCCTAGTATGGGACGGTATTGGTCTTAATGGGTGAGGGGGGGCGTCTGTACCCCGTGTGTGTGAGCGGGGACGTCGGTTCCGGTACGTGAGAAGGTTAGTGCGTCCCCGCGTTGTGGGTGAGCGGGGACGACGGATCCTGGACGGTGCGTAGGGTCCCTCCATCCCTGGTTGTATATG
>OLKM01005424.1:0-17213 GCA_900291075.1 Melanogrammus aeglefinus | reverse complement strand
TGTCGATACGCTGAACATATTTGAACAAAAAATTTTTTAATATAAAAGGATTTATTGTTAAAAAATGATTCACACCACAAACTTATATTTGAAATGATCGTGTACAACACTAATAGCAATATTATGTTACAGAAAAAGTGGGAATGTCTTCATTTGGAAAGGGTACCCCTGAACAGTCGCACTAGAAGCTGTCTGCACTTTCTTTAACGAGACATGCAAACTACGAAAGAATGGAAAGAAGTTACATCATCAGTTTGTGTTCTTCTCACGGTTGGTTTTGCAAAAACACTTGGCTCTTCTTTTGAGTTTGAAAAGCGAAGAGGTGAATTGAAAGACCCGTTTGGCAGTTGTTGTTACTGTGGATATATGGCTTACATAGAACTAACTGTTGATGGTTTGGCCTTGGTCAGTCTGTGGATGATTGCGCGTAAGGTTTTCGATTGTACGAAGAGTTCAACTGAGGAAGTTTTTTATAGAAATGCAAACACATTTGAAAACTGTGTTTCATTTTCATTACTCCACTAAAGGCTTTTAAAAAAATTATATTTTGTAATAAACACAAGAAACTCTGACTATAAATCGCTTCATATAAGATGTTTCAAACAAATTGTGTTGCTTTACAGTTAAGTAGTTACATACTTAATCTGTGGCCATTGTACCTGGACACCAGGGACTTTATTGATAGGAAGAATGGTGTTTGTATTCATCATCATTCACTTTCGAAGTTGACCACATGAACACTGATTTAACTTTGATTGGGACAAACTCCAGGGAGAAAAACAAGGAACCGACTGCATCCAGCCACACAGACCAGGCCTTCCTCTTTGTTAAGGTATCAATGAACAGATTCCAACCATGGCATTTTCAGATATCTTCTAAGGATCATGTGTTGGCTGGGAATAATACCTGGCAGATAAAGGTGTAATTTAACTGGTAGCGATGCTCATCCGGATGATCTGGATTCGTGAAAGTTGGACTGCCAAATCAGATTACAGAGCAGGCTTTGGACTCCTCTTCTCCCTTTGACTTTTAGGTGTCGCCTTTACTGTGCAGACCAGGTGACTCTGTCAGGCTTTGTGACACAACTTTTCCACGTCACAAACTCGACGATGAGTCCTCCCTCACCAGTAGGAGCTGCGAGCCAATCGATGGTGAGCTTGAGTGCATCTCACCAGTGGCACTGCAATCTGATTGGCTGTCTCTCAGGAGAGCCACCGGAAGGCTGAGATTATATCATTCTTTACCTGCTTTGACTTTTGGTATTATGACACCCATGGCATGTATAGCTCAAAAGCTCAAAGGTAAGAAAAGCAATATTTGCTATGCTTACCTTTGGTTTGTCAATCCGTAAGAGACAGAATGTACAGAACCCAGTATATATGTTACAGTCAGCAAGAAAATATGGCACAGTCAGCAAAAATACAAGCTTCACAATAGATATGGTTAAAATAAACAGTCTAATAATAAATAAGTATACGTAAAGAGCACCAGTTCAACAAGTCTTTAGTAGTGCAGTGCCTGAAAGCATCAGAGATATACACTCCTTATGCAATGTCAGTAACATTGCATAAGGTGTGTATTCCCCTGATGCAAAAATGTGCAAGTTGTATAGGGGTAACATTATATGTTACCAACTTTTGTAAATGTTTTTTGTAAAATGGGCAAAACAATCAATACAATGGATTGCAACTAATGGATCAATGTGCATAGTCTGCAGGAAATCGGATTCATTTTAATACTGTGTACTTATGTCTTTATATATTAATGTGGCATTGTCTGTGTGCATTTCTACAGAACACTCTGTAGAACAATATGGTCTGTACATCTGTACGAGACTTTTTCTTTTGTTTTGTTTTTTTTAATAGAAAATCACTTGAGCTTGGATCCAAAGTGCATAATAATTGTGTGTTATAATGGATGTGGGGGTTCAACGATACTTTGACATGTATATTTTTTTATTATATAACGCACACCCTTGTTGAATTGATTTCATGATTAGAAAATGTAGAATTCTAAATATATCTTTTTGGTTAAAATCAGAAGAGAACGTATGATAACATGGGCTTATATGTGTAGGATTCCACACATGATGTAGAGCTAGTGATAAAAGTAAATATTGAGAATGTCCAGCAACACAGAAATAAGGGCTATTTGAAAAGGGTTTGTGCGATCGATGGTGTTGGAGATGAATTTATTCGAGGGCGGAAGTCAAGATTCTTGTTTTTAATTTATGAAGGAAATTATAGGTAAGTTTTGGAACGCAGTCCGTGAAACCTTTTCTCCTGTCCTGTAAGGCGGCCGGTAGACCACCAGGGCTCTGGTTCATCCCGACTGCAACACCATAGTCCAAAACATAATTATCTTACTTAGGAATAAAGCGTATAACTATTTAATTAAGTCCAAAAACTGATGTTTCATAACATAATAAATTATATGAATACTATAATCAGTTAGATATGTGGTTCAATTCTCGAGTCTAACCTCACAGTGAAGACTCATTCATTTCCGGACAACGCAGGGCTTCTTACCCATAGTGAAAGCAGATGTAAACAAAAGCAATTGCAAAATGTGCATAAATATTTGGGAAGATTATATATGACCCAACGTCGTACCGCTTCTCCGGTCCTGCAGGCGGCGGTAGGCAGCAGGTCTTTGGTTGCAACACGAATGCAACACCAACAAAAACAACAATACTTCAGCCTCTGCTCTTTAGTTTTGGGAAGGCGTTAACAATCGTGTGGTATTCAATTGAACTACAATATATGAATTCAATATGTTTAGGATTCCTAGTAAGCGGTTCTTTATCTGTCAGCGTGTCTGCAGACAGATTATGCGGACAGAGACAGCAGACCTCAGTGTGCAGAGACCTCAGGTAGGAACCTGCATCATACTGCGTTGACTGCGCCACTGATGGTTATTGCTGACCCCCAGATCGTCCTAACACACCCAATGACATGTCTTTCAGTGCAACACACTGGCGAGCTGTTCGTTTGTTCGTCCTCCCAATGAAGGTCTGCTGAATCATGAACGTTGGAGTCCTCAGCGGTCAGAGGAAGTGAGTTAACCACCTACTCGTAACATTACGTCATTTTAATGTGTTCTAAATATTGTTTGAACACCTTCAACAAACATGTAAGGAGAATGCAAACTCTGTTTTACTTTAAGTAATATCTTAACCAATAATGAACAATATGTCAGTCCTTTCTTAGGCGTGTTCCTGGAGATCTGTGGAAGAGAAATTTACACGTCACATTCCCAACCCTTGAAGAACAGTCGGCTGTGCAGACAAGGTATAATTAAAATGACCACAAGCGGTGATTAACGGGGCCCGAACAAGATGAAAAGTCAAGGACACACTAATGGAAGATAATATGACATAATTATGAAGGAAATATGTTGATGTTCCCCTTAATACCATAGGCTATTGTGCCTCGGCTTTAAGGTGACTGGGCTGCAGAGCAATGGCCGAATGTCATTTTTCAGCATTGTTTAATCGGGATTCGAACACTCAAACTGAATATCCCCAGTACAAGGCATTATCCCATTGAGCCACTGACAAACCTGAAATGTAGCCTCATTCACATGGTGAAAATGTCTATTGATAAGCACACAGCCACCAGAAAACTCCAAGCAAACAAGAAATATTAATATGCCAGAGTTCATTATGAAGGAAAAATGGTAAACCAAGAAGTTCCCCCTTAAAGCCAAACTGTGTCTTGCAGTTATATTCTTGGAAACTAATGAGCCGGAATGTTGATTGGCTAATGAATTTCAGGTGCTGTTCAATGTTGTGTTTCTTAAATGAGTGGCAATGACAGAAGGTTATGTTCAGTTTTTTCACAATGCTCTAATCGGGATCCGAACAGTCAACTTATGGGTCACCTCCCAGGTACAAGGCATTATCCCATGGAGCCACTGACATTCCTGAACTGCATGAAGCCTCATTCACATGGTCAAAATGTCTCTTGATAAGCACACAACATCAAGAAAACTCCAAGCACACATTTCACAAGTGAATTAAGGGCTTTCTTAAGAGTACAGATCTGAAAATTTGCACTGTTAACGGTAACCATCTAATGATAGCCATATGGTAGTTATAAAATAGCAAAATGGTCATATAGGCCAAATGGGTTGGGACTGTGGACGTTTGGCTTTTCTATGAAATTGTGGGAAAAGTAAACATTTTTAGAGCAGAAGACCAGGGTGAAAAAGATGCATCTGATTTTAGAGATTAATATGATGAAAGAATTTTGAGTCCCAGGTCAATCTCATAAGGAGAAATAAAGCTAGTTCATAATTTTTTTTAAATAGCGCCACCTTTGGGTGCAGTACCACAATATGGGTTTATTAGTAGTGAGCGGTATTGGTATCCACCTTATAATAGTTGTGTTTTTTTTATACAATAACAAAACGGTAATATAAGAAAGATGGGCTAACTGCTCCAACTTTATTGGCCAATATTTCTCCAATGGAACTATGTAAAACAAATTCTATTCGTTGATTTTTGTGAAGCTTGGACTAAAGATTTTATGTGGCGATTTTGGTGAACTTTTGATTTTTTTTTTTACAATAGCGCCTGTGGTACTGCACCTTTTTGGGTGCAGTTCCACAAAATGTCAAGAGTTTTTGACTTGTGGTATAGGCTGCAGTATGACTTACAGAATTTGAGGGGCCCCTAATAAATGTGAATCACGAACAACTGAAGTGACCAGATATGAATGAAAAACACTAAATATGTTTTTAGTTTTTGCTAGAAATTTGTTTGTCTGGATTGGTGGATTAGCCGGAAGACTTAGACCTTCTCTGTCTTTTCACTCCTCACCATAGTTAATTCAGAGTGTTTTGCCTTCACAGGGACTTCTCGGAGGCGGTGTACGAGAAGCTGGCCGACGAGACGCTGGACGCTCTGGTGGATTTCTTCGAGGACCTGTCGGATGAGTCCTTCACCGGTGCAGACTACGATGTTGAATTCTCTGTGAGTCTGCATGCTGGTCATCTTAAGGCCCGTTCAGCATGACACGGACAGGACTTAAGTTCAAACTTTAAACTCAGCCAAACGGCGTACAGGGCTGATGGACAGCTGTAAAACTTGGATACGGTGTGCACTAAATAATCCTGATGTGTCACGTTACTTAACGTTACTGTTTAAGGTCTGGTTGTTTTGGCGTGCGTGAACAGTTAAGGTTCAACTACTCGTATTGCATACAATTCTGAAACAGTTAGTTTACTCATGTCACACTTCATCTTTGTCATCTCGATTTTGAATGTCTATTTTTAGACTATAAGAAAATGCTCTTAATGTAGGGATACAGTCAATGGAAAAACCTGTAGATCTGACACAAACACCCCAACATTGGATAGTTAATTAAAACAGAATAACTAAATAGAAACATGCTACATATTACATTAGGTAAAAAGTCTACTGCTGTGTTGAGCTTGAATCTTAGTAAATGCTAGTATTTGTTTCTGCGGTCTCCCCCAGAGTGGGGTGTTGACGGTGAAGATAGGGGACCACGGGACCTATGTCATCAACAAGCAGACTCCTAACAAACAGATCTGGCTCTCATCTCCCACCAGGTATGACCACTCCTTATTTGGCTGAACAGATCGATAGAGAAAAAGGCTTTTTTTTTTTATTCAAATGCTTGGAACCCCACATCACTTCAATGTGTATTAATGTCCATTCATGTGCACACGCAGTGGACCTAAGCGCTACGACTGGACCGGAGCTTGCTGGATATACACACGCGATGGTGTCACACTCCACCAGCTTCTCTCCAAAGAGTTCTCGGCCATCTTTAAATTGAACATGGATTTGTCCACACTGCTTCATTCGTGACAACTCTCGGTTTCACTTTCTGCTCCACTCCCATCAGCCACGAAGAACACGTTTACACTGAGTATCAAAAAATGCAATTGCTTTATTTCGGGGGATACACCTGATATTTCAGGACCAAAAATGTGATTGGACCTGAAATATCAGTCATGTGTGGGTAATTATGGCTGGTGCCTACTGTAGTGGCTGATGGCAAGGTTGTGATGGTTCGTTGAAGTTAAATATGTAAGAATATGAGGGGAATATTCATCATTTTTAGAAAAAGAATGGAAAATGCTACTATGTTACTATATCTGTTTTTGTCTTCTCTGATGAAATATTTATTAAACTGTTTAGCAGGACATGTAGGTAAGTTGAATATTTTCAGCATAGCTACAACAGAATTAGAAACGTTTGTCTATTTGCTTTGTCTCTGTTAAGGCAGCCCATTTTGAAAGTCTGGGCTTGCAAGTAAAAATAACTGCACCTTTTATCTGTAAGGGTATCTATTTGTCTTTGTATGAACTATACGGCCATAGATATTATATTATATGGACCATTTATTATTGAGATTATTGGCTTTATATTATCATAATGCTATATATTTTATGTCAAATGAATTATCATTTTTCATTAAAGATGTATTGTGAAGACTTAATACCTGCTTTCTATTTACTTTTTAAATATTAATACTTGTATAAAAGCAATAAGGCCTACAGTTATATGAAATAACTGCTCTTGTCAGCATGACTTCATTAAACGTTGGCCACTCGGTCAGAGTGGCCAACAAAGTCCTTTTTCGAATTTTAAGTAATTTTTTATTTATTCAGTGAACATTATGGAATTTTGTCTATACGACGGTAGACCTTATAGTTTACACTATTGTTGCAAAGTGTGCTCTATGTAGCCTACACCGTTGCAAGTCCTTTTTGCAAAAAATTGCCAAACCCACCAATTGTCCAATTTGTTTTCAATGTAACCACAACGAGGGACTACAGAGCAATGGCGTCAGCTTGTCAATATCTTTTGAGCTAGGGGCAACCAAAATTCTAAAAGAAAACAGCTTGCTATTCGAGATTGATTTTATTTTTAAAGATTAACGGCATAACAAGTGTGTGGCGGTCTGCCTTGAGACTCCTACACTCAAGCCAGGGTGTAGGAGTAGCTGAGGGAGCCTTCCTTTAGAAAGCAGTTGTGGGAGTAAGTGCCCACTTTGATGGGCCGCTGGCAGGTCCCGAGGAGGTCGTCGAGGAAAGTGTCGTGGTCATGGGCCGTCAGCATCAGCACGTCGTTGGGCAGGGC
The DNA here is from genome assembly GCA_900291075.1 of Melanogrammus aeglefinus. Classification (NCBI taxonomy): domain Eukaryota; kingdom Metazoa; phylum Chordata; class Actinopteri; order Gadiformes; family Gadidae; genus Melanogrammus; species Melanogrammus aeglefinus. The sequence continues at coordinate 10,096 of OLKM01005424.1, read as the reverse complement.
GCTGAAGTCCCTGAACTCCTCGTCCCACCAGGGATTGGCGTCGTTGTGCCGGACAGATGTTTCGCCCAGGTAAGTAGGGCCGCAGGACACCTTCACGTAGCCATCGGTGATTCCAAGAAGGTCGGAGGGCAGGTCACTCGCTCGGATGTTGAACACCCTGAGCTCGGCCGCGAACGCAGTCAGCGGCCCCAGGGACAGCAGGACGAGGACAAGGGAGCAGGGGGAAGTGAAGGCAACCATGTTTCTGGGAGAGATGGAGAATTACTAATAACATCACTTCCTGTAGGGCTAGATTTATAGTTTATTATTATTTTAGTATATTACTAATTTAAATGTACCTTAATGCCCTGATTCATATAAAAGAAAAAAATACATTAACTAAATTACTGAACATCATATACATTCACTGACTGAAGATACAAAGCAAAATGCACTTTTATCGCTTGAAATATAATCCAAATATATTTTAATGCCGAAACTTAATACTTAAATGTCTATTTTTCACTGAGAATATAATGTTCCATCCATTTTAATTTTGTCATCAGGATGAGATGTTGCCAAAATTGAAGACAATTTGAGCAATTAGCTGGTTTCTGTTAAGGAGTGGCTTAATAACATAGGTTATCGTTGCACCTAAGACTTAAAGGTGCTGTAGGTAAGATTCATGAGCTATTATATGAGTGTTATTTTTTCGAAGTGGCAAAGTCATCTGCCAGCTAGGTGAGTGAGGGGCACTCTAAGATTATTTATTTCAAGTTGACTGCACCTGACTCTATATTAGACTATATGGCACATTTCAGACCAATCAGGGCATTTGATCCCAGATTGTTTCAGGGAATCCATCTTTACTGTCAAAACTGCAAGAAATTGTGTTGCTTGGTTCAATAGCCTGCTCTCTTGCTCTTTCTGCTCTCTCTCTTTACAACTCTTGGATCCTACTTCAAACTAGATTCAAATATTGAGCATATGGAGGTGCAGTACACCAGCCGCCCATCAGAATATCTGTATTTGTGTTTCAAAGACAAAATATCTTCCCTGATAACCCAATCTCCCTAGAGCTGGCAGAGTTCTTTGGAGTTCTGTAATATCTTGATGTGAATGGGAATTTTCCAATCTGCCAACAGGTGGATGCACAAGGACTCAACACATCTGTTCTTTACTTTAACCTTGACAATCAACACTAGAGGCTGACTGGAAGCACCATTGGAATTGCTAACAGCTACCAATATAAAAATACTAAATCTAACAATAGTTATGTTATGTCAAAAAAATATATCTTATTGGATGGATTATAATTTATACATTGATTTATATATTTGTGATAAAACGAAATATGAAACAATAGAAACAATTGCAATCAAATAATAATAATGTCCTACTAGATTTTCAAAGTAAATCAAATCTCCAAAATTATATATAGACATATTCAATTTGGCTATTTAAAGATTTACAAACAGTTTGGAATGTGTATTTTTAAAGGTTTTTTTATATGTTTTATATATATATATATATATATATATATATATATATATATATATATATATATATATATATATATATATATACTGCTCAGCCCATGTGAAGGAGACGATGCAGGACACTTTATTTAGCAGTTTGGTTGTTTCAATGGAAGAAAGTACAATGAGTATTACCTGATATCTGTAGAGGATCCAGCCACTGCTCTTATTCAAGTCTGTGTGTCAGGGCCTTTTTATAAAGACCTGACACACACACAAGCACACGTACTAAACATATGCACACACACACACACACCACACGCACACGCACACCATGCACTGCTCTCAGGATTGCATGAAAAGGGTTAGCCTTAACCCTAACCCTCTTTTTTTTTCAATCAAATACTACATTGCAAGAATTATACATTAGCAAGTAGTTCCAGTATTGGTATTAGTTTTTCTAATTCAATATTAACATGATAATGACTTAAAAGAGAAACGGGGCCCAAAGGGTCTGGCAAGAGGAGGATTAACCCTAACCCTGTTTCTGATGACCGCACCACCCCAACCATAACCCTTACCCCAACCCCAAACCATAAAAGGACTGGGAGAGGGTGTGCACCCAGAGTCACTTTGATTAACAAATTCTGAATTATAACAAAGAAGAGTTTAGGTGGCAGGAGATAAATGCTTGTCCAACTTTTTTTTAAGTCATGGAAAAGGAATGGTTTGATTAGGGGCATTGTTGTAAGATAGTTGGTGCTTGATCTAATGACAAAATGTATTGATTACAGTTGTGGTTGGTGGGGCGCCCCGGGGGTGCACCAGGTGACAGCTCGTACCATATAGGCACACAGTCCGGAAGGCAGCGACCTGGGTTCAAATCCTGCCCATGGTCATTTGCTGCATTTCCTCCCCTCTATCGCCCATACCTTCCTCTCTATCTCTCTCTAGAATACCCCAAAATGAACTGTAAAACTGTTGTTACAGAGAGCCGAGGACCACATATGATCAATTCTGATTTTCATGCAGTAGGTTTTTTTTTTTCCTCAAAAACCAAAATGTAGACACATTGACTCCCATTCTGCTGTTTCATTAGCAGCAGTGCAGAGATATCTAATTCTCACCTTACATAACGAGGCCCTGCCTTCCTTTTCCCACCACGTTCATCATACGAAGAAGTAACTTTCCAACCAGCTAGTACTTCCAGCTAGCAATCTGTATGCTCAAAAATGTCTTGGGGGGGGGGGGGAGTTGATTTGGTGCCGGGGGGTAAACTCCCTCCCTTGGAGCTGCTCTGGTTGGTCAGATGTAGTGGGCCTCGCTGTGAAACTTGGGAACCAGATATCTCTGCACTGCTGCTACACTGTTCAATGTTACACATTCAAAGTACACAGTGTTTCAGTGTGTCAACGATAAGAAATGTCACAAACAAAATCTTACCTACTGCAGCTTTAAGTTGCAGGGAGTATTTAGCCATCCATTCTGATGTCACCAATACAATCCTAGAGGTTGTTTAAGGGCCATTGATCCAAGGGTTTGAGAGGTAGGAGATCATTCTAGGTGGCGTGACCTACCATGTCAGAGGCTGCAGTGAGTTCTAGGAGCAGCAGTATGGGTCCTCAGAAATTGGCAATACACACACCTGCATTAAGGGAGATTCTGTGCAGAGTATCACTCTATCCGTGGAATGGAAGGTTTCCATGGTGTGATTATGGTTAAGGTGGGAAGGGTCAACTTTTTAGGACTTTGGAAATGTAGGGGAGTTTGGAGATCGGGCAAAAAATGTTGTCATTTTAAGGTTTGGATTTTTGTGGAGTGGATAAGAACTACATAATGAGCATTACTCAAATCATCAAATTCGATTTTGGTAAGGAGCTAGGATAACGACAAACATTCTATACAAATGTAAGGATTGGGAAAAATGTTTTATTGGATTGGTCACTGGCAGACATCTTAATACAGCTATGTTTCATTGATGACACACACAGGTTTCAATTATACATTCCATATGGCCAATAAACATCCACTGGACGCTGCGCTGTTCACCAGCTGAAACAGAAGTATAGACACAGAAAGGGATTGACAGCTGTCAAACTTAAATAAGGTGTGCACCAAATTATCCTGATCTGTTACTTAACATCACTGTTTAAGGTCTTGTGGTTTTGGTGTATGGTCTATTTTTAGATTATACAAAAAGGCTCTTAATGTAGGGATATAGTCAATTTAAAAATCTGTTGAATCAAACAGCGGCCTGCATGGCGACTCCGTCCAGGGTGTAGGAGTAGCTGAGGGTGCCTTTCTTCAAGTAGCAGTCGTGGGAGTGAGTGCCCACTTTTGATGGGCCGCTGACAGGTCCCCAGGAGGTCGTCGAGGAGAACGTCGCTGTCATAGCACTTCAGCCTCAGCACGTCGTTGGGCAGGGCCTTGAAGTAGGTGAACTCCTCTTCCCACCAGGGGTTGACGTTGTTGTTCCGGATAGATGTTTTGCCAAGGTAAGCAGGGCCGCAGGACACCTCCACGTAGCCATCAGTGGTTCCAAGTAGGCCTGATGGTAGGCCACTCGCTCGGATGTTGAACAGCCTGAGCCTGGCTTGGACTGCAGACAGCGGCCCCAGGGCCAGCAGGACGAGGACAAGGGAGCAGGAGGAAGTGAAGGCAACCATGTTTCTGTGAGAGATGGAGAATTCATTACAAGACTGACTGGGGTGCTTGACCTTCAGTTGAATAGGTCCTGGTTGCCATTCCAATTGGGCGGGGTTCCCTAGGTATATTATCTGCTAATTTAAGTCTGCCTTAATGCCCTGATTCATATAAAAGAAAACAATTCATTAACTAACATACTGAACATCAAATACATTCACTGACTGAAGATTACAAATTTAAAAGCATCAAATCAAAACACATTTTAATGCTGAAATTATCTTAGAATGTCGAATTTTCCCCTGAGAATATAATGTTCCATGACCCATCCATTTTGTTTTGGCAAGACAGAACCATGTCATAAGAGACTAAGCTCTTCAGTGATAGATTCATACGGGTCGTTTTGGACGACCTATACAAACAATCTTGTGTTGTTAAGGTTGGAGGACAGGCCGGTCAAACCTCAGGCCGCTCCTGCTGTACATGAAGGTCATGTTAACTGGTGCATAACGATTTTCTCTCACTAATTATCAGAATGAGATGTTGCCAAACTGAAGACAATTTGAGCAATTTACTGGTTTCTGGTAGGGAGTGGCTTAATAACATAGGCTATCGTTGCACCTAAGACTTAAAGGTGCTGTAGGTAAGATTCATGAGCTATTATTTAATGTGTGATTTGTTAAAAGTGGCAGTTAAAACTCTCAGTTGATTTGGTAGCATCAATTGTTTCATATTTTGTCGTATCGTAAATATATAGCATTCAATGTGGCATTTGAGATCCATTCAATACGAGACATTTTTTATATCATACTATTGTTATTGCTGAGTCGTTTCAATGGAAGAAAGTAGTACAAGTATTACCTTATGTCTGTAGGCGATCCAGCCACGCTGCTCTTGGTATTCAGGCCTGTGTGTGTGTGTCAGGTTCTTTATAAAGACCTGACACACACACGCGTACACACACACACGCGCGTACACACGCACGCACGCACACACACACACACACACACACACACACACACACACACGTGTACACACATACACACACACACACACACGTGTACACACACACACACACACACACACACACACACACACGCGCGCGCGCACAAACAAATGCACACACGTGCACACACACTGCTCTCAGGATTGCATAAAAAGTGTTAGCCCTAACCCTAACCCTCTTTTTTAAATCAAATACTAGACTTTTTTTAATACACTTTACATAAACAAGTAGTTAGTAGTAGTTAGGTATTTGTATTTGTTTTTGGAATAATAATAACACATGATAATGATAAATTTGAGTTAAAGTCCTGGGCAGACAACAGTAAAAGAATTTACGTCGGGAACAAAGTTCAGAGTTAATGTGATCAAAATTGAAACAGCTTAGTTTTAAGTTAGCTTAAGTTTAAAAAATGTATCAACAAGTTAGTAAAAATGTATCAGATAAACAAAGGCTGCAGAGGAAGATAGGTTTTTAGGCAAGTTTTAAAGGTGATATCATTGCGGGCATCTCTAATGGTGACGGAACTGTTCCAGAGTCAAGGGGCTTTGCAGAAGCCCAAACACCCTCGCCCATGAGCCTTGACCCGAAAGCAGCAGCAGGTTTTGGGCGGATGACCAAAACCTTTTTCTTGTTTTTAAAGCACTAAATGGCATTAGACCAAACTAATAACATGACATGTTCATACAGCACACCCCAGCCAGATCACTGAGGACTCAAAAAAAAATCTTTTGGTCCAAACTACTGCCGAAACAAAATAGGATTAGTCAGCCTTTAGTGTTTATGCAGCTAACCTTTGGGACAAACTGCCAGAAGAAATTAAAAAGGCTCCCACAACTTCTTCTCTTTAAATCAAAAACAAAGACTAACTCTTCAGGTTGAAGCATAAACCATTTCTAATGGTTTTCCTTCTCTTTTTGTATTGTGTTCTATCGATTTACATATTTTTAATGTTGGATTTCATATCTGCAATGTTTTGGACCTTACTGAAAAGTATTTTTTTTTATTATTTTTTCCTTTTTATGTTTTTCTCCCTTTATCTTTTATAGAACATGTATATTTTGTGAAGGGCTCTTTCATTATATGCATGCATTGTATTCTTCACTATAAATGATACTGTGTCTTTTTCTTTGTAAAGGCTCATTGAACTACTTATGGTTAGAAATGTGCTATACAAAAAAGATTGCCTTGCTTGCCTTACAGCAGCTTTCTGAACTAGCTAATACGGGATAAGAAGATTATATCTAACCCGAACCCTAAACCCTGAAGTTTCTGATGACAGAATAACCCAACCCTAACCCTCCCAAACCTAAACACCACTGATTAAAAACGGGAGACAACCTAACCACGTAAAAGGACTGGGGAATGGGGCAGTGCACCCAAGACAGTCCTTGATTACGATTTTACTATAAAACAAAGAACTAACGCCTCACCCCCACACACAAGAAAACAAAGAAACTACCTCACCCCAACACCAAAGAAACAAGAAACTACACCCACACCAACACCAAAAAGAAAACAAAGAAATAACCCTCAACACCAAACAACATAGACCCTTAAGGGAGTGATTAGGCGGCAAGGAAGTAAATTGCTAAAAGTCCACTTTCTTAATCATGGAATGACAAATGGTTTGATTTGGGGCTACAAAAAATTTATCATTTTAAAGTTGAGGTTGATATTAAATATACCTAGAATTAGATAAGGTTGACATGAGTTAGACTGCTTGTTGAGGTGGTATGGTAGGTCTCTTAACAGAGAGTTGGCTTGTGGGGCCCTCGCTGGGAAACAATTGGGAACATTTGTTCCTCTGCAGGCTGCTTACATGGTTCAATAGATAACACACTCATAGTAACAGGTTTCAGTATGTCACAAGGGCCCGCGACTTAATTGACAAAAGGCATTACCTGAGGCTGAAGCCAGGGCCTACGACGATCAGGGCCTTATCTGTGAGCTGCGTATTTCATTTTTTTTTTTTTATAATTTTAATACTGGGTCTGATAGCCCCCGATCGGCATAAGGCCCAAAACAATGTTGATTGTTTTTGTTGGGGGGCCTAAAAGATCAGGGCCTATCATGAGCAAGGAAAATAAAATAAAAATATGCCTTGGTTTGTAAATGTGTAGTCGAAATTCTCTGGTCCTCATTTGTTGAATTTGTGGCTTCTAGAAACGGCCCATTTACCAGTGGACCAGCGTGGGCACCATTGACATAACAGCCCCCTATTTCAACTGTAGAGGAATGATATTTGGCTTGTGATTCAAATCGGATTGAAATGGATGAGGGCGTGAAGGTTGTACAGTGAGCTACAAATGTCAGAAAAGAAAAAGTTTTGAGACAGTGTGCGTGCAAAAAAGCAAGACTGCAAAGGGAGAAGGGAAGATTCGTCGGAAAAAAATACTGAAAAGATACCGAAGCTGACTGGATTCTTTTAAACCTTCAAATTGAAGAAGGGGCAAGATCAACATCAAGACGAAAGGGCAACGAGAAAGTTATGCGGCGGATTAGCGCAGGGACGGCCGAAGTGACGGAGGCCACGCATTAAAGGCAAGATGGATGCAAATTTGCATTTGCAATTAAATGGGAGTGCAATTTGACAATTCCAATAATGGTATGTTGTTGAATTAACGGAAGACTGAAGCCAGAGCTGCACTTGGAGCGTGCCTCTCCGTATTATTAACCCAAAAAACGAACTCCCTGAAAACGGTCGGTCCTTGATCGACTTGACTAAAAACACACATTGCCTGGACGCGGCGTGCCGATTGTAACAATTACCCCCGCCTAGCAGGAACTAGGAGTGATTACGTCATCGACAAAGTGACACGCAGGTTGCTTGTTTGGGTGGCCTCCTGTCTCGGCGTGCCCGAAGCTGGACGGGGTTCAGGTGCTAGCTAACATATCTGGTTCCTGTAGGGTGGGCCGGAGAGAGCTTGAGGATTGGTCAGCCTCTAACCATGCAGCCGGCGAACTTAGCAGCGGCACACACAGGTCTGGGCTCGGTAGGGGCGTTAGTACTTGCCAGAGCGAAGTTAGCATGCCAGCGGGTGGCCGTCAGGCGAGCCTGAATGTAGCCGGGGCCAAATCTTGTTGGTGACTGGACCTGGGTCCGACTTAACGATCTGGGCTGTTGTCCCGATGCGCGACCAATCCTGACCCAGATTTCCAAAAACAGTTGATGGCAGGTTGGCTTTAGCCGTCGGGCATCTGTCCGATAATCGGTCCTTTCATACGACGCTTGGTGTGTGTCAGAGATGGCGGCATCGAACCGGGTGGCTGAGATGGCCCAAACTGCTGTCGGCGGAGCCTATCAGAGGCAGCTGAAGGTCCCGCTCCCAGTGCATGAAGGATAGGTGGGGGAACTGCCTGTCAATGTATGGTGCGCGTGCGGGTGGCCCGAGTAAATGCAAGCAGGCAGTTGTTGGAGTGAGGAACTGGTGGTGAGATGAGTGTGCACCTGGTGCACGTGGGCCCGATTTGCGCAATATTTTTCAGATGAGGAACTGGTTCAGCCGTTCCACCCCGCCCATTCACGGCCCGTTGTAGAATCTGTGCGAGTGTGGAGTCTTCCTTTCCCCCTCACGATAAAGCGGGACAGTTCGTGGGAGGACCTTTGGGCCAAGTGTTGGCGTCAGCTCGTCTTTTGGGCACGGGCCCCACGCGGGCGGGACAGGAGTCGGAGATGTGCAACCAACACCTTCGGCGCACTGTGACAGAGCCCACAGGCGCTACCTCTGGCCACTTAGAGTGGCGGAATTTTAGGCTCTCAGACAACTGACGGACGGGAACCTCTGTGATGCGTACTCCATGCAGCTCGCCGCAGATGTGAAGTTGGTAAGGGTCACGCTCCAGAGGTATTGAAGATGGCCAGCTCCCGTCGGTTGCCCAATGGCAAACGAGGTTGGGCTGGGGCCTATGTCTTACCCTTTAAGAATGGACAAAGATAGTTTAGCAAGGTCCTGATTCGCAGCTTGGTTATCATCGCTTTTCACCTATTTGGGCCACCACACCACGGTCTTGGCGACACCGGCTTTGTTTGGCTAATAGTACTTATTGCGGCCAAGTGGCTCGTGCGCCATTGCAAGGGACATGCGCCCGAAGGAGCACTCGGGACAGCGAGTTTGCGAGAGCCCACGAGCGCATGACGAAGGAAAAGTGTCGTATCAAGTTGTTCCCTGACCCTGTACGCCGTCAACTCAGGCATTGGCTTCTTCAGTACTGGTAGCCTCACCGCGATCAGCCCTGTCTGATGAAGTACGAGAGTGTAGAGAAGAGCGTTAGAGGGATCGTAGCATGGGAACCGTTACACTGATCTAGCCTCGCAGTGACTCACTGTCTCCTGAAGGCGGGTGTGGGAGAGCTGGACACGATTGGTCAGGGCTACAGGCTGAAGTTCCTTGACGGGGGGCACAAATATGGGCTGGGGGTTGATGTGGAGGGATTGCACGTGACAGCAGGTTCAGCCACACGTTGACGCCGACCGGCGTGAAATGCAGGCGGGGATAGTATTTGACTGCCCAGGAGATTTTAACTCAGCAGCGGTCCATCGTTCTTAAACGTTGGAGCTCGTAAGTGGTCTTCGATCGGAGCCAGGTTGCATCCAGACGGGCTATTGAAGCGGGGTTGAGTGAGGGCCTGCATGGCTCTGCAGCTAGATGGACTCCTCTCTCTCTCTCTCTCTTGCGTCCGTCATCGCTATCGAGGGGTACTCTCGTGTCTCTCTAGCTCTCTCACCTGTACGACCTCGAGCGACTCAGCTCAAGCGGCTCTACCGTCCATCCAACCTAACCGACGATGACCTTGTTACGGCATGGGTGAGTCTTGCATCGGACGCTGAGGCGTAGAGACTGCTAGATTTTCAGGCGACACTTAAGGTCCCGACACTCTCCCGCACTTTGTCTCAGTCCATAGCGGAGACATCACAGACTACACATGGAATGGACCTGACACATGGGCGGACGCATCACATTAGTGGACGAGGGTGGGGCTGGCTGGGTCA
>OLKM01005423.1:0-17218 GCA_900291075.1 Melanogrammus aeglefinus | reverse complement strand
ACACCCCTTACTTCTTCGTTGCGTTTCCTGATTTGATAAGCTCCTCCTCAGCCCTTCGACCTGCAATCTCTTAGGTCAGCTCTGGCCTCATGGGTTCAGCTCGTCATAGAGCCTCTTGGAGTCCGAATGTCTGCCTCCACAACTTTGGCGCATGTTGAGCTCATTGTATACCCGCCAATTCAAAACCACAATACAACAGTTTTGTACTTCTGTGAAAACCCATTGGCATTAAACAAAATATATTTTTTTTTTTTTTTTTTTTTTTTTTTTTTTTTTTTTTTTTTTTTTTTTTTTTTTTTTACTTAAATGTTATATTATTATTATAATTTCCAATTAAAACATTCCAGTGTTGTTCTGCTTGATGCTACTGACTTAACCCTGAAGTCCATCTGAGGGCAGCGTAGCATGGTCAATAGCCAGAAGGGACTTCTCCTCTTGAACGGGTTGCATCATAATCTGAAACGAGGAACAACATTTCATTCGTTAAATATTTGATTAAATAACTATTTATCTACTTACTACTTTAATCGCTCAAAATTATTTACTTCACACATTTATGTAAAATTAAGTCAAGGTTGCACGTGGCTTCTATTCTGTTCAAACTAGTTCAGTTTTCAGGCATTACTTTTCGGGCGAGGCTATACACACAGAACACAGAGCTGTGCTTGGCCTGCTTCCTCTAAGCAAACAGGCCCAATATCAAATGTCTCACCTGGTTTTTTCTTGTTTAGTTATAGAACAGCGTCTTGTTTGTGTTAATTCTATCAAAACATGCTTTGTCAAACATGGACTTCATTTGTCCTACCGTTCCCACAAAGACATCGCCATATTATTACACATTTCATCGATACACAGACATTGGATTGCCCATCAGAGTTAATAAACTCACACTGTATGGATAAATGTGTTGTTCTTTCATTGATGTCAGGCTGGAAGTGCGTCTTACACTGCTCCTGAAGGAACCTGATGGTGGCCTTGTGAGCGGTGCAGTCGTGAGTCTCCAACGAGGTCTTGTTCAACAAGAACTGGTGGACTCTTTGCCTCCAGATCGGCGTTGGCCCTCCCAGGGTGCGCACCTTTCTCCAGGTAGCTGCCCAGGCGGTCATTTTCAGGTTCGGCCATGGTGGCCTTCTTAGATTCGTTGATGTCCTGGGCGTCGACAGCTGGAAGGGCCCGATCACCAGATTGCAAAGCCAGAGCCGGCCCCGGCTGGCCCCGAAGGACCCTGGCAGGCGTTGGTGCTGAGATGCGTACCCCGCCTGCCTCCGGCGCCACCGTACACGCTTCCGGCCCGCATGGAGCCCAGGCGGCTGCCGCCGGGATCCACCGTAGGAACGAGTGAGGAGGAAGTCATGGCTGCTGTGTGAGGTTCTGTCTGCTCTGAGGAGGAGAGAGGAACTTGGTTGTCAGCGCGTTGGACATCCCTCCTTTTGTATGCAACCAAAAATAAAGGAAGGCCAGGAGCAGCCCCAGCCCCATCCCCTTGCAGGGCAAATATTAGGGAAAAAGACAAAACACAGGCCCTTGACACACAGCCAGACCCAAGCACAAACAGGACTTTCACACTTCTTCACTTACACACATAACAAAATGTCCATCCCCAGAGAATTGCGCATGTTGGGCATGAATATATTGCGGACAATATATCAAGTGGAATGTTACGTTTTTCCCAGAAAGATCAGGACAAATATGCCAGTGTTTTTATGAAAAAGACCGCCTATGTATAATGTGTGTCTAGTAAAGCACAGGTTTAGTGTTCTAATGGCAACAGAACTTCTTGGATTCATTTTTCATTCATTAAAAAATAAACGTATTGGGGCCATCTTCGTCCATTTCCACGCCCCAAAGGTCGGAGTAAAATTGGCCCCCTCAAGACACACAATCCATGTACACACACACACACACCACACACACCACACACCACACACACACCACACCACACACACACCACACACCACCACACCCACACACACACACACACCACACACACACACAAACAGCTGTAGGCGATTCCATACATCTCTCTACTTGTCTTCAATAGCGAGACGAGTAGATCTGCCACAGACTTTGTGATTTAGTGTGAAGGCTCACAATGGTATTGCTTTGGTCTTTTACGCAAAATGAAAGAGAGCGACAAGAAAGGCTTCAAAGAACCAAGCTCAGAGCAGAAATTTGTTACGGCCTGGGTAAAGTGTTGCATCTAAAATCCAGCATGTGTTTTGTAAAACAAAATATCTTCTTAACTGAAGTAAGTAACAGGACGGTTTTTTTTGTTCGTTTTTTTTTTTTTTTTTGTTTTTTTTTTTTTTTTTTTTAGTTTTTTTGTTTATTGGCAATCCAATGCAACAAAATTTGTGAACACTCAGCAGGAAGTAAGAGGGAAGCAGAGGGGGGGGGAATTTTAAAAAAGTAAAGGGGGACAGGGGGGGGGGATTTTTGTTGTTTTTTTTTTTTCAATTATTTTTGTTTTTTTTAACCCTCCAGTTTTTTTGGTTTTCGCGGGAGGGCCATACCAACATGGCTTATACTGTCTACAAGCTGCAGACGTTAGTTACGTGGTGATCCAGGTGCGAATCACTTTGACAAGGAGAGATAAAGCTCCCGCGGTAGCAGAGCCATACTTCCAGGTTGGGGTTTCAAAAGTGTGTGCGCCCATAAGGAGTAACGGATGTCGTCTAAAAATATACATGAGCACAAGGGTTGAGGAGTCCTTCAGGGACAGCGTTAACCATCGCCTTGAATAGCCAGGTGCATTAGCTAGCATCAAAGGGGCATTGCCGATATCATACTCTTCACTCTTCCCTCCTTAGTGAAAGCAAGCCCACAGAGACTTGTTACTTCCTAAGGAAAATGCTAACAGGCCTCAGTACCTCTCAGCATCCTCACCCAACATTTCTACAGAGGGGCAGTGGGAGTGTGCTGAAGTACGCCTATCTCTATTTGTGGTTCTCAGGCTGGCAGTGCGCGTGGAACAAAAAGGCCCTCAGAGAGTGGTGAAGATCAGCGGAAAAGGTCATTTGGAGCCTCCACTTTCCCTCCGTCCAGGGACATATTTCCTGCAGCCGCCTGCAGAATAGGGCCCAGAAAATAGTGAGAGACCCCTCTTACCCTCTGAAGAGGCTTCTTATCGCCTACCCTCCAAGAAAGCGCTATCGCCAGCATAAAGATGCTCCACCACAGGGACTGCCTGAAACAGCTTTCTGCCAAGCTGTTCAGGATGCTCAAACACAACCAGCGTCCTAGATCTCTTCACTAGGCAGCCACTGGACTTGCACACATCATTTTAAATAATTCAATCTGTTGCATTTTTATCCTTATTTATTAGCAGCCATTATCTTAAATGTATGTAAATTATTCAGTGCATATATGTGCATTATGTTATGGTCTTTTAGCTATTTAGAGATCAGTACATCTATTTTGATTCATTCATTTGGTGTATGTAGAAATGAATGATTTGGCAATGTATGTACTGACTTGATCATGATCCCTGAGAAACGCCTCTCCGTTTTGTTGTTTACTTGTAATCAACAAATGACAATAAATTTGATTTGATTTTGGTTTTGATCGATTTGATTCTCATGTAAGCACTTCTAGGTCTATTTAGTGAAAATCGGAGCCCATGTAGAGATTTGAATGCCTGTTGGTTATAAGGGTAAGAAGATAGCTTAGTTTCTTTAACAATGCATCCCGTTGAGTCCCCTGTAATATATGCAAGTCACGAATCCTTGGCCACGAAGGAAGAAACCCTGCACCGGCGGGAGATGTAGTCAAGTGAAGTCTAGTAAATTTATTCTTTCGGTATAGCGCATTTACAGAGCAGAAATTTTAAAGGTAACAAGGCCCGAACACTATTCACTTGGCACTAAAAAAAAGGAGAACGAATCAAATGCAAGTGAAAAGATGGTGGGTCCTTAAATTGGGACTAAGACTGGGCTGCGTGGATGTGGAGGCCAGGAAAAGCTTTTCCTAACTACTTGCACTGACCTTTGCTCTCCCAACTTGAAGGCACTGTCAGGAAACAAACCCCGAGACTTTCTGACCGAAGGCCTGATGTTAGAGCGCCGAATAGGGCCCAGGGCATCGGTTAGAAGCATGTAGAGGTGCGGATATGCCTGTCCGCGGTTGGACATCGCTTATTTTATGCCACCAAAATCACGAGGAAAGCTTTAACAACAAGACCACCCCCATCTCCTGCAGGAAAATGATTAGGGAAATTTGGAAACACACACAAGCCCAGAAACACACACACACACACACACACACACACACACACACACACACCACACAACACAACCACACACACATGATTGTTTGAAAGCCAGAGTTACACAATTTCATGTAAATGTCTTTCAGTCAAGGGTTTAGGTTTAGCGGTTAGGGGTTAGGATACATTTTATGTGCCCTTTAATAACCAAATCCATCGCCAGTGATTCGATTGGCACTTGGGGAAATTCTAAATATTTTCGTTATGGAACCACACAGATAACACGTATAAAGGGTCATGTTGTGCTAAACCTTGATTAAAATTGTTACTTAAATTACTGTCCAAAAGAAGGAAAATAATTTACTTTGAAATTAAAATATGGACCAAACAGGGTTTCATTGTCTCCGGCCAGAGCCATGACGATCTTTACAAATTTATTAGACATTAATTACCAAAAGTTACCATTACAACTGTACAGTGTAGATGCTGAAAAAAGTTTTAATTCTGTTAAGCCCGAGTTCAGACCCAAGATTCGCCTTGCAACAACTTGCCAACTCGCAACTCATTGCCACGAGACAGCTGCCGACGCTTCTAAAAAAACTGCGGCAGTTCATTACTGGCTGCCAAGCGCTGCAACGGGCGCGCGACGGTAGGCTGGTTTCCCTAGCAACTGTAACGCTTCTCCACTCTCGCTCTGATTAGTTTAGGTTTGTATTTAGTTTTATTTTAAATTTTGCTTGAGAGTAGGCCTAAAGTTACAGTGTTTTGTCATTCTCCACTACATCTTGCATTGGAGTAAATAGCTGGAACTTACAGTCTGTTTAGATGACCCGTTGTTGGAACATTTGCATTTTCCGTAGTTGAATTTCAGTTTTCAATCTGTACCGAGACCCCACAGAGTAATTTCTCAGCCATAATTAGAAAATCATAAAATTCTTCCTGAAAACAGGAAGGCAGCCAGATCCAAAACTGTGACCCTACTATCCCAAAGTAGAGGGACCATGGAAATTGGTCAAATTTCCAAAAAATAAGACGCCTTTAATCCAGTTAAAGCGTCAAATGTGAAGTTCACATTGATTTCGAAGTGCTGCTTTTGCTTACAGGACGATCCAATAAAGTGACAACACCACATCAGGCCGACCCGAAATGATAGATATGAGCGGCAAAATAGTTTTTTGGGCTATTTTCAAGCAGTGGGAGTGAAACCACAATGTTTTTGAATAACTGGACTGTAAGGGCCTTCCTTATTTTTTGGAAACGCAACCAATTTATGGTCTTATCTCTACATCAGGGGCCTCATGTACTAAGGTTGCACGTACGCACAAAAATGGTGGCCGTAGTTCCTTTCACGCTCACGTTGAGATGTACAAACGTTTGAAATGACCGTAAAAATGTGCGGTCCCCACGCCAGCTCCAGCAGCTGTCGTACGCACGTTCTACAGCTATTGTTCCTTTGGCGACAACTTAGAGGTGAACGCTGCGGGAAACTGGGAAAAAATGGAAAACAATGCACTCATCAGTGATTTGCACATCAAAGAGACACACTATGAACAATTAACACACCTTGCAATATATGGGTGGCTAATATAAAAGCATGCGCAATGGCGATGAAGAAAATTGTTTTAAAAAATTGCAGCGTTAGCGTTGTTTGAGGACATCGCAATTGGTCAAATCGAAGGGAATGTTATAAACCAGTCTCACACAAAATGCGTTACAGATCGCACGCGTTTGACATGCGTGCAGTTACATACGCCAACATAACCATTTCGCGCTGCATATTGATACGTCAAATAACGGTTGGTTTCAAATTGTGGCTGTGACGTACTACCGAATCAGACTTGCATTAAAACTATGTGGAGGGCGGATGCGGTATATTTTTTCTTCGAATTTCAGACTTTACAAAACCATTTTATTGCACTTTTCCTTATCGGAAGCCGGAAAATTCCCGAATTCGTGAGTAAAGTTCAATGGCAGCATGCATCGCTTGGTGACGTCGGTATGGGCTATAAGTGATGTCGTGTATGTTTACGCTATCGGCCGCCTTCCACAGTAGTTATGCTGGGGTTTTGCGGTCATATGTTAAACGCGAAATTGGTCATTTGGCGTTATGTACTGCATGGCAAACCGTTGCGATCTGTACGCCTTTTGGTGAGACTGCGGTTGCGTATATTAGGAACGCGAGGACTTGCTCCGCAAATGATGATTGATTGGCTCATGAGCGAAATTTTTCGTTTTTCCCAGCGCAGTATTACTGGAGCTGTGCCGCAGAGCTGCGCCGTCCCTAGAGCGCCACACAGCCAGGAGGAAGTCCGTGCCCTTCTCCTTGCTTTCTATTTCAAAAATAAAAAATTAAGTTTAATAAACACGAGTCAAAGTCTTTATATCCTGCCATCTTTAACGCACGACTTGTTGTATTGTATGCAGCCCATTGTATGACCAGTATAATTACAGCATTTATGACTTCAGCATATTACCTTGGGGATGATCGGTGTCCCCTTTTATTGGCTCCCACCACTCCGGTGAGAGCGTTGTGTCGCCGACCAAAGCGGGCCATCTCAAATCGAAGGGGAGAGTTTCCCCTTGCCGTCCCCTTTCGGTCACGCTTCATCTGGTGGCAGAAACCTCCGCTTCCTCCACTTGAGGTCTGACCCTTTTTTTAAATTTCAGAGTGTGTGCGCTGCCTGGACCCCACTTGCATTGACGGTCCTCGCAAACACGCTCCCACTCACTTCTCTTTGTTGGGTATTTATCCCGTTGACGGGTTCCAAATAGCTATGCTTGCGCATCTAACCTCGTGGAGCAAAATCTCGAGCTCGGACTCCGTGAAGTTTCCCGCTTTTTGCCTCTGTTCATGGTGCCAGGTGATCGGATTAAGAGGTGAATCTCAGGTCCAGAGGCTATTTTACAAAAATTGCATATTTAATATAGGGGTGGACAGGGAGGAGTTTGGGCACCTCGGCCATGTGCCGCTCAATTCCACGTGATCGAGATGCTACAAAAGAAACTGTGCTTGGATCATGCCGTTCGGCACACTTTTTACATCTGGAATTTATTTGTGCGTAAGACAGTTTCTGGGTTTTGCGCGTACGCCAAGTTGCAGGTATGACAATCATGCAAGTTTTAGTACATGAGGGCCCCAGGAGTCTCAAACTCAAGTTTACCTGGGGGCGCTGGAGGTTAGAGTTCTGGGTTGAGCTGGGCCGCATCTAGTATTCAAAAAAGTACAAATATCCAGGCTTCCTAAAGCTTTTCTATTAAAGTGCTGCAACATTAATTGGCTTTTTGAACATTTAATGGCCCCCTATGAACGATGAACGGCTCTTTAAACACAGTGAACCTTCTTCAGAACATGAACTGTCCTATGCTTTTCTTTGCCTACTCCTCCTGGTCACTGCTGCTCTTCATCTGTTCATCATTTTAGACGGAAGAAAAAAAGATAAAAAGCCCTAGATACGCAGATGATTGCGGCAGGAAACTGAGAAGTTTTTAACTTCCAGGGTCGGAATATTTTTGAGATAGAGATGCATGTAATAATTTCCTAAATGTATTAATGATCTTTATCCTCATGATATATAAATTTCAATTAATATGTGTCCGGCCTCAACTTTGATGCCAAAACACTATTTCACACCGTCAGATATTTCCTCTCCCACTGGGACACATAGGTGAGGAAAACACACACCTATCGACGTATCCAGGCCCATGCAGTTGTAAAATGCAATCAAACATGTCAACATAGACATTTTTCTATCAATAGACTTCCCACAGGTGAGGAGTGCAGTATCTCTGGCGCACATTCATGCTCAGGGGATAGGATGCTATACAACTTGCAGAACTCGGTGGCCAAAGCGCGTACGTACAGATTTACCAGTATTAGCACCGATTTACATCAGACAAATATCGCACAGGCGAGCACGAGTATGTAGACCTGCTCTACACTCACTTGGGAGAAGCCATACCATGTGGCCTACGTTACATTTTCACCTCCGTCTTATGCACCTTTGTACATCCTACAAGTTATGAATCCGGCCGGGCCACGAAGTTGTTATGAGACCCCTGCTCTACATGGATAGTAGCGTCACAAGTTGATCTGGCTGCCTTTCGTGTTTTCAGGAAGAATTTATGATTTTTGGCGGATAATTTCGCTGTGGGTCTACGCCGACGTTGGCAGTAAGTGACTGCCAACGTCGTAAAGGACAGGTTGCTCCTCCAGCAAGCAAATTAATTTCTCCTCCCTCTCCTCGGACCAGAAGTCTGCCATCTTTGGATATTTGATATGCTGGAGTGACAGTACCAGGACGGGTACCGGGACGGGAGTAAAGGATCGTGACGTACAAGTTTTTCTGTTGCTGTGATTGGCTGAAGAGAAATAGTTAAATCGCTGCATTCTAAAACTGGACCTTGCAATTTGACATGTTCAATCTCTGGCAACTCCTTTCAACTCCTTGCGAATCCTTGCGACTCCTTGCAACGACCCGTTCACACGCGCCCTGCGACGTTTCCTAAAACCGTTCTCATTGCAAGTCGTTGCAAGGTGGAATCTTTGGTCTGAACTGGGCTTTAGAGGGAAATTCTTATTCAATGTTATTGACAATTTTGGATTTAATTCAGTATTTATAAACACAATAAAAGCCCTTTACAGCAGGCCATCAGCCAATTGAAAATCAACGGCGAACATACAGAATCTTTCCCCTTAAAGAGATCCACTAGCCTTAATGGAGCAGTCCATTAAGTCCACACCTTTTCGTGATTTTTATTGATCCGTTGCCACAATGGATTAGACCGAATAAAATTATTAACAGTATAAAAATGCCACAGGGGAACAAAAACTGGCCTTATTTGCAGACGATATTCTTATTTTTCTCTTCCAGCCAATGAGATTCCTTGCCGGACTTAAGTCACTGCTTCAAAAGAATGTGTGGTTCATTATTCAGTCTATAAACTTAATGAACAAAAAACTCAGATCCTTAATATTTACTACAACCCCCCCTCAGTATATTCGCTCCCGGTATCAAATGGGCTGGGATATGAAATCCATAAAATACATGGGAATTTTATTACCTATAGATCTATCTAATTTAGAGGAAATTAACAATGGCCCTCTTAAAAAATAATTATAGCAGACTTTTGTTCTTTTTTCAGTCAGAAAAACCAGAGCAGAGCTTTCTCGAGTGGGATAAAGTTATTTCTAGATTTATTTGGGCAGGGAAAAAACCAGGGGCAAGATATAAAACCTTCCAAATATCGAAGGAGAGAGGCGGATTGAGCCATCTCTGTCTATATATTATAGACCAGCTGAAATTATTCCACTTGTTGGATGGTGTACCCCAGATTATAGATCAAGATGGAAAGAGATAGAGCTTGATGGTCTATAGTTGGAGATCCATCATTTACCTATCACCTTTCAGATCCCAATACCCCCTCGAAAAAAACTTGCTAAAGATATGAAATGAAATAATCAAAGGAGACCATCTGAGGGGTAGGTCTGACATGTTTTAATGGTTAGCCTACGATCAGGATTTTAAGCCCTGTAAACATAACTCAAGCTTTAGAAACTGGAACTAAAGCGGCCTTACGGTATATTGCACCCTTTTAGACCAAGGTTCAGTCTAGAGCTTCCAGCACCTCAAGAGCAATTTTAATCTTAAATATAAACGCAAAGCGTGATTAATGAGGTTCTGAGCAAAAATTTAAAAGTCCAGAACACACAATGTAAGTTATATAGATATTCATATCACAAATAGTTATGAATGAAGATGTTAATGAAGGATGTTCCACTCTAATGCAGTACTGTGCCTTGGCTTTCAGGTGAGCTGCAAAGCAATGGCCGAATGTCATGTTCAGCTTGTTCACAATGCTATAATCGGGATCCGAACTCTCAACCTAATGATCACCTGTACAAGGCATTATCCCATTGAGCAGCCTCATTCACATAGTCAATATGTCTATTGATAAGTATACAACATCCAACCTCCAAGCACACATTTCTCAAGTGAATTAAGGGCTTTCTTAAAAGCATATATCTGAAAAATCTTTGAAATTCTGGGGAAATTAAACCTTTTTAGTCAAGAACACTAACGGAAGAAATATATATATAACAGAGTTAATTATGAAGGAAAAATGGTTAACGAAGAAGTTCCCCTAATGCCATACTGTGTCATGGGAGTCAGATTCTTGGAAACGAATGAGTCCTGAATGTTGTAGCTGCCTGATGAAATTTCTGGTGCTGTTCAATGTTGTGTGTATTTGAAATGAGTGGGTCAATGATGAATGTCATGTTCAGCATTGTTCATAATGCTCAATCTCAGGATTCGTCACTCTCAACCTAACGTTCACCCAGTACAAGGAATATTCCGTGTTGAGCCACTGACATCATCCCTGAACTGCATTAAGCCTCATTCACATTGCATGGTAAAAATATGTATTTTGATAGGCACACATCATCAAGAAAACTCCAAGCACACATTTCACAAGAGAATTATGGGCTTTCTTAAAAGAGCACAGATCTGAAAAATTGCACTGTTAATGGTATCCCCCTTATTATAGCGCTGTATATGGTGGTTATATACAATAACAAAATGGTCATGTAGGCAAAATGGGTTGAGACTGTGGACATTCAGCTTTTCTATGAAACAAGAACAGGGTGAAAAAGATGCATCTGATTTTAGAGATCAATCTGGTAAGGAGAAATAAGGCTGGTTCATATTTTTAAATAGCGCCACCTTTGGGTGCAGTACCACACTTTGGGTTTATGGTAAATGGGGGGTATTCATATCGACCTAATAATAGTTGTATGTTATTACAAAAACAAAATGGTAATATAAGAAAAATGGGCTAACTGCTCCAACTCTTATTTGGCCAATATATTCTCCAAATGGAACTCACTAACAAAAACAAATTCTGTTTGATGATTTTTGTGAGGCTTGGTCTAAAGATTTTAGGCGGCGATTTTGGTGAATTTTTTAATTTTTGTAGCGTGTGAATCTTTTTTTTTTCATGTTTTGCTTTAATATGAAATTGTGGGAAAAGTAAAACATTTTAGGGCATAAGAGACCGCGTTTTATAAATGCATCTGATTCTAGAGATCAATATTCTGAAATAAATTTGAGTCCAGGTCAATCTGGTGAGGAGAAATAAGTCTATTTCATGATCTTTTATAATAGCGCCACCTTTGGGTGCAGTACCAGAATTTTGGGTTTATGGGTAGATGGGGTTATTGATAACCATATTGTACCTGCAAATTTCAAGGGTTTTCGACTTATGGTATAGGCTGCAGTATGACTTTTACAGAATTTGAGGGGAAAAAAAAATGTTACAGAAATTAGGGGTCGATGCTCGGACCCCTAATTATCAAGACCTCTTCATGGGAGCCCATTTCTGCCAGTAAAAAAAGATTAAAACTCTTCCTTGATAAAAGAAAAATCCCCATTGTAAGTCATAAGTATGAGATAGAAAGTGCACATGAGCTCCAGTAGTGCTGTTTTCAAAGGTCCCTTCATCGTCACCATCATCGCTGGCATCAAGGAAGCGTTTTCACCGCTTTTTTCTTACTGACGGGAATGGGCTTCCATAGATATCTGCATATCAGAGACTATATCAGCAAGAAATTTCCAAAATCTGAAATTAAATTAGAAGAAGAGATCATTGGAATTTGCAGGAGGGCCTATAAAGCTCCCTACCCAAAAGTGATCGCCAAATTATACTTTGCTCTTCAAGATCTGAAAAAATACCTCATCGTCATCTTCAATCGGCTTATCGGGGGTCGGGTCGCGTGGCTAGCAGCTCCAGCAGAGGGGCCACAGACTTCCCTTTCCTGGGACACATTGACCAGCTCTGACGGAGGGATCTTGAGGCGTTCTCAGGCCACTGTTGATTTTTATTCTCTCCACCTAGTCCTTGGTCTTCCCAGTGGTCTCCCCCCCACTGGTCATTCTTGGAGCATCTCCCAAGGGAGGCACCCAGTGGAAATCCTTACTAGATGCCCGAACCAACTCAACTGACTCTTACTTTCTAAGCTGAGTTGCAGCGGCTGTATCCAGATGGCTGAGCTTCTCACTCTATTCCTAAGTGAGACGACAGCCACCCTCCTGAGAAAACTCATCTCAGCCGCTTGTACCCCCAATGTCGTCCTTTCGGTCATAACCCATTCTTCATGACCATAGGTGAGGGTAGGAACGAAGATCGACCGGTAGTTGAGAGCTTTGCCTTGCCGCTCAGCTCTCTTTTCGTCACAATGGTGCGGGTAAAGCGAGCGCAATTCCGCCCCCGCTGCTCTTAATTCTCTCCTGCTAATCTCATGCTCCATTGTACCCTCTACCGCCGCGAGCAAGACCCGAGTTTCTTGAAGGACTAATATACTACCGGAGTATGCAATCCAGTGGTTTCCCTGCTGAGAGGTCATGAACTCAGATTTAGCCTCGGTACTAATTCCTCATCCCAGCCACTTCACACCTCCGGCTGCGGAGTTGATCCAGTGAGTGCGTGCTGAAGGTCTCAGGCCGATGATGTGCCATCAGGACCACAAGCATCTGCAAAAGAGCCAGTAATGAGTCCTCAGACAAACGAATTGCAACCCTTCCCCACCACGACTACGTTTCGAATTTCTCGGTCTGTGAATATCTCACAAACAGGATTTGGTGACAAAGCACAGCCCTGGCAGAGGCACACATCCATCAGGAACAAAACTGACTTGCTGCCAGGAAACTAAAAAAGACCATATTTGCATATTTAAATAAAGGTGGAAGCAGAGGAAGGTTTCACAATTACACTGGAAGAAATGGGAAAGGATTCTGTAGACAGCAATCTGTAACAACAAGCTCACCCTTGTGTTACTTTTGGCGTAAAAGAGTAAATATTCTAAATCAGACCACATGCTGGAGGTCTGTGGACATGGCATTGGCCAAATAACTTTCACATTTTCTGGAATTGTGCCTCTTGTGGCTCCATTTTGGAGAAGTGTCCAGGGCGTATTGGTGACAGTCTTTTAGAGGAAAATCTATTTAAATTTCAAAATATTGGGTCTGGGAGATTTGGAAGCATTTTTGTAACAAAGTGTGATAAATCCCTGTTTTAGGGTTTTGTTGGTGCATGCAAAAATGCTATCAATAGGAAATGGCTTTAGAAAGACATAAGTAAGCATGATAAAGAATGGCAACGTACTTACTGTATGTGTGTATAGTGTGTGCATATAAGCATGAAAATAAATTGACTTTCTAACTTTATTGGATTACAAATAGATCCTCTCCCTAATGTTTTTGTTTGTTTTGATTTCCTGTCGACATATGTACCACTGTGGAAATCGTGATTTGATAAAAGAAGAAGCGATTTCTCACGTTGACAACGAAACGGCGTGTCATTTATTGTTGCTCACCAAACCGGAATAAAACAAACCGCGCCGTTGTCATCACAACCAAAACAGGTCCGCTTCCTTAAAGAGACAGCGTCCCTTATA
Organism: Melanogrammus aeglefinus; assembly: GCA_900291075.1. Classification (NCBI taxonomy): domain Eukaryota; kingdom Metazoa; phylum Chordata; class Actinopteri; order Gadiformes; family Gadidae; genus Melanogrammus; species Melanogrammus aeglefinus. The sequence continues at coordinate 3,563 of OLKM01005423.1, read as the reverse complement.
TTGGAACACAATAACATGTCGTGCAGAACGCACGGATGATGATAAAGCATAACACAGGGATGTAATAAGGAATAATTTATCAAGGGAAATAAATGTAACACCACAGTATGGGGAATTGTGTCCATAAGATGTCCACTACATCACGTCCCAAGAATTCACCATAACAAACTAATAACTCACATAGTCAGCGAGAGGAGGGCGCAACAATTCGGCCACAACGACTCCTCTGCCACTGGGGCGTGGGCTTGGAGGCCCCTGCGACGGCGGCGGCGTCCTCTGAGGCATTGGGGCGTAGGAGGGAGAATGGCGGTGTGAGGAAGACCTAGGCGCTCCACCTCAGGGACTTGGTAGCCGCACCGAGGAGGGCGCCCACGCTTTGGAGCGCTGGGCAAGGCCCAACAGGCTTGTCCCACATCCAGATGAGCTGGCTTAAGGCGGTCCACAGAATCTGCGCTCTGCCCTATCGCCAATGTCCACCACAAAGTGCTTGACCCCCGTCTCCAAAACACGGAACGGGCCGTCGTAAGGAGGCTGCAGCGGCCCCCGGTGTGCGTCATGACGGATGAAGACGTACTCCGCTGACGAAAGACGTGGGGGCGTGTAGGATTGTGGGAGGCTGTGGCGTGAAGTAGGCACAGGCGCGAAAAGCCTAGCCCTATCCTGAAGCACTGTCCGCTGATGGGCTGAGGACCAGGGAATTGTAGAGTCAGGAACGAAATCCCCTGGAACCCGCAATGGCTGGCCATACACCAGCTCCGCTGATGAGGACTGTAGGTCCTCCTTAGGGGCAGTCCTCAGGCCCAGCATGACCCAAGGGAGCCTGTCAACCCAGCCACTGTCCTTGAGGCTGGCTCGAAGAGAGGCCTTCATAGCACGATGAAAACGCTCGCAAAGTCCGTTAGCCTGGGGGTGATATGCAGTGGTGCGGTGAAGTTTCACACCCAGGCTGTTCGCAATGGCGTTCCAGAGCTCAGAGGTAAACTGTGAGCCCCGGTCCGAAGACAAGTCAGATGGGGTGCCAAACCGGGCAACCCAGGTCCCGATGAACGCCCGGCAGCCATCTCAGCAGTCGTCCCTGATGTCAATGGGACAGCTCCGGCCATCGAGTGGTCTATCACCATGGTGAGGGAGGTAAGTGAACCCGGGAGGAAGGAAGAGGACCCACGAGATCCACGTTGACTGGTCGCAATCTTCGCTCCGGCACCGGGAAATGCGCCAGCGAGCCTTGGTGTGGCGGTGAATTTTTGATCGCTGACACTCCACACAAGAGTCTGCGCCAGTCACGCACATCCTTCTTGAGGCCATGCACAGACAAACTTGGCGCCACCAACCTCTGAGATGGTTTCTTACCCGGGTGGGAAAAGGCTGTGCCACAGCGTAAAAACACGTCGTCTCCATGCCGAGGGAACGACGCGGCCGTGGCTGTCCAGTGGAGACGTCACACAAGCAGCAATGCTTGGCGGCCATTGCCAAAAGCGATCTCCGGACAACTGCAGTCCAGCATGGCAGCAGTTCTTGAGTGCCTGTACATCCAGGTCCTGGCCCTGACTGCTGCCAATGGGGCGAGTCCCAGCTCCAGCTGTGGACGCCCCCACAACGGTGCGAGAGAGGCAGTCTGCGACAAGTAGGCTTTGCCTGCAAAGTCGTTTGAACGTCTGTGGTGAACTCGAGATGTAAGAGAGTTGTCGCTGTTTGGCGGGCAGACCACGCTCAGACACCTTAGCCATGGGCGAACGTTAGGGTTTGTGGTCGACAAAAGCTGTAACTGTCGACCCCTTATACAGTGTAACGGAATATTCGGATGGCAGGTGAAGTGCAAGCAGCTCCGAGCACAACGGTTGCTGTACTTGCGTTCAGGCGCGGCGTAGCTGGCGGCTAAAGAAAGCAAGCGGTCTGCCAGGCACAATCCACCCACTCGCTCGTGGCACACCGCCACTGAATTAGTCCGATAGGCGTCTGTTGATGGCGCAAATGGGCGCATCAGGTGATACACGGTGCACTAGCGTGATGCGACCTCGTCGCTGATGGCCAACGCGGCCTTTGCATCCTATGAACGCCTTGTCTCTCTCCGAGGACCAATCCCACCAGATGGTCTTTGGTATATTTTCCCCCTTCAAATGCCTTCATGCAGGGGGCACATTGATTGCAGCGCTCTGGGAGAATGAATGTGCTGGTGTAAATCAAGTGGTCACAGTTTCACCAATTCCCATCAACTCTGCAGGACCTCACTGTGACGGGCCGTGGGAAGTTCGAGATCTCGCGTCAACCTTAAGAATGGCAGGCCCCGCCCTGCCTTTGGTGACTCGATTTCCCAGAAGTCTGATGTGGTCAACCAACACTGGCACTTAGCTGGGCTGGATGATAAGTCCGTGCTGGCTGAGACTAGAGACGCTCGAAGAGAGGATCCGCAAGGTGGGCCAGCTTTCGGGTGAGGTACTTACTGGCCACGAGGATGGTCGTCCAGTACACAAACAGAAAAAGGCAGATCACGTAAGTACAGAGTCCATGGAGCGCGGTCGAATGAACTGTGGGCGGCGTTTGTTCAGGCGAAAGGCATCCTCAAGAACTCAAACAGTCCAAAAGGGTGTCACTGCTGGTGTGGGCAATCAGAGCCTTGGAGCAGGAGCTGGTGTACGCCACGACGAGGCCACCTCGAAAAAAAGAACTTGGCCACCATGGGGCGAAAAATTCCGATAGGAGCACGAGACCGATCTGCGGTTTAGTGCTCGGTTAAGCCTGCGGAAAGCGCCGGCAGGGGCGCCACCGCGCCGCGCTTTGAACCATGTGAGAATCGAAGCCCACGGGGCTGCTGGAGTGGCGGATGGAGCCAAGGGCGTTCCATCTGGCAAACTCAGCCCGCAATGGCCGCTGGCCTGTCTAGTCCGCGCGTGCCGGGCGAGACAGGCGGGGCATTGGTGCGAGTGTACTCCACGCCATGCCGTGCCGAATGAAGAAAAAGTGCGTGTGGAGCACTGGAAAACTCTGCGGAGCACCAGGCGAGGAAACTCGCGAGCCGCGAAGCAAACGGCAGAGGGACACGATGAGTCCAAAGCACTGAAGCGCAGGTGTATGAAAAAGACGGTGGGCTGGTCAATCAAAACGAGGTTTTGGAACACCACTCAGCAGCCCAAACCATAGAAAGTGCCGCACCCAGAGGACAGCCACTTTGGCTGTAAAAGGTCCCAGCAAACCGCGACCGCGCCAAACAAGTGCAACTTCATGCCTAATCGCGAGGGGCTACGCCATTAGCCTCCAGGGGGGCCATAATCCATGCCGCCGAGGAGTCCATGGTAAAGGCAGGCAGAATGCTCCTCGCGCGGTGTCAACACAGGAAACGGCGCCCGAGATGGTTCGATGAACAGCAGGGCCTGGCCAGTGGCGGCCCGACACTCAAGCCACTACTCGAGCCGCCGGCCCCGGCAAATTTGCCGCGCCCGCCGAAGCTCACGGTGGTTGGTGGCATTTCTTGGCCCCGAGCGCGAGCTTGCGAGCGTCGGTAAGAGAACACAGGCGGTCAGAACGGTCGGGTGGCGGAAGCTGTACCAGCTGCAAGTGCAGCGCTG
>OLKM01005422.1:0-17220 GCA_900291075.1 Melanogrammus aeglefinus | reverse complement strand
GTGGGGACGGACAACCCCTGGCTCCTGGCTGTGTGGCGCTCTAGGGCGGCCGCAGCTCTGCGCACAGCTCCAGTAATACTTGGCCTGGAAAGAAACGAAATTCGGCTCATGCAGCCATCATCATCATTTTTGCGAGTACGTTCCCGCGTTCACTAAACATACGTTCCCTTCAGAATTTTGACCATTGCGATGTCTCTAAACAACGCTAACGCTTGCCATTGTTAAAGCAATTTTCTTCAACCATTGCGCATGCTTTTATGCCATCATAAATTGGCAAAGGTGTTGTTAATTGTTCATTAGTGTGGTCTCTTGATGTGCAAATCATCTGATGAGTCATGTTTCAAAAATTTTTTCCCAGTTTCCCAGTGTCACCTCTAAGTGTCGCCAAAGGGAACAATAGCTTGTAGAAAGTGCGTACGGACAGCTCTGGAGCTGGCGTGGGGACCGCAGATTTTTTACAGTATCATTTACGTTTGACATTGAACGCTGAGCGTTGGAAAAGGACGTACACACGTTTTGGTCGTACGCAACCTTAGTAAATGAGGCCCCTTGGGTAAACCGGGTAAACCGGCAGCATAGGAGGGGAAAGGGATTGTTGCCGTTTGCACTCCAGGGCTCTATCATATTCAATATACTTTAAACATCATATTAATTTTATGTATGATATTATGGCCAAAAAAAACGTGTGAGGCCGGACGGGTGGCCGTAGCGTGGTGGGGACCGGGCCTCGAGGGTTCGTCTCCGTTCGCTGCTATGGTACCGGTCTCGGTGCGTCCCGCGGTTCAATTAGCGGTGGTGTCTAATAAATCGGGTCTAATCAAGACTTCATCCACTGCCTCTTCCGCGGTCATTCCGATATTATGAAACGGACTGCGTCTGGGTTCTGCGACGTCTTCCCTCTCCACAACAAAGACATGAACGGGGGGTTACCTCGGCCATGTGGAGAATGAATTGACATGAAGTACCGTGGGGGCCAAAAGATGATTCAGACAAGCTGAACCTAAATGATTATTACATTGGGCAACCATTACAGCCAAAATGTTATTATATTATGTGCTCAGAAATGTGTTTCATTATCGACTGGGGTCTCCCACATTATAGCTATGGGTTTTAATTACAACCAGAGGCTTGAGCGGGGCAATGCTCAACCTCTAGTTGTGATATTAGCAATGATCATGATTCATATTGTATTTGTTAGAATTGGTGTTTAAAGACTTTACTAATACTAATGTGAATAATTTGGAACAATATCAACGATAAATGATATTGGTTAGTGGTAGTTGACTGTAGTTATTGCTATTTTATTTAGTGGTTAATATTATGGACTTAGTGGTTTGGTCGGCTGTGGGTCTTGTGGTGTTTTAGGGACGATGTTGTTTCTGTTTTAGAGCTTCATGTCTTCCTCTGTCCTGTCTAGACTTACCGTCACCCCTGAAGGAGGGGAGAGAGCACTTTACTGGATGAAACTCGGTGAGGGATTTATCCAATGTTATTAAAATCAATCACGTCATGGACATTCATTTCAAAAACACTCTGCTTCTGTGCTTCTGTGTGGTCATATGTAGTTCTGTGTCTACTCCAACTATGGTCAGGTTTCTGTTGTCGTGCTATTAAGACAGTCATGCGTCTATTGTGGCTGTTAGGTCAGGTCTCAGGGTTGTGTTGTGTCTAACGAAGGCCGTAGGATAGCAGTTCTCTGTTGCTTCTGATTTCTTTTACATCAACAGATGAATTGACGCTTCAGGGCTGGATGCTTCACGACAAGAGTCTCTACCTTATTTCTAGAAGGGCTGGAGGGCAGTATAGAGAAGACTGTCTGCAGAGAAAGGCAGACCTGGTGGTCAATCAACAGCAAGAGAATAACTGGTGTGTGGTGTGTGGTGTGTGTGGTGTGTGTGTGTGTGTGTGTTGTGTGTGTTGTGTGGTGTGTGTTTGTCTTTATACCATTGTGGGAACCATCGCCTGACAGCACACTCACAGTGGGACCAAAATTTTGGTGGGGACCAAAAGTCCGGACCCCACCAGGATTAATGTAGATTCAATGACAAGAATGTCAGAGGGATGGCCAGTCAAATTTTCAGGCCAAAATTTTTTTACCCCAAAATGTGAGTAAAACCGATTTGGTGTGCTTAAGTGTGCTTGGAGAAATTAACTCAGTATCGGCCATTAGTGGCATGAAACGGTACTGCAAGTGTGCTTTGGTGTGCTTGGAGAAATTAACTCAGTATCGGCCATTAGTTGCAGGAAACGGTACTGCAAGTGTGCTTGACGAAGATAAGAGTGTGGAAGTGTATTGTGGGAGTGTCACCTTACGTCACTAAATACACTTTCTCTCTTAATAAGCAATAAGAACAGATAAAAGAATTGTGTTCACAGTATTATTGTCTATAATCATGTATGATATCAATGTCTCATTCTTTAGGACATGATATGAATGATTTAATTAGTCATGGGAACCGAGCTAGCTAGCTAGCTAGCTAACTAACGCTAGCTTAAAATGCTATACAAGTGGATGGGAGTAGCTATGGCAATACAGCTATGTACTAACAAGTGACTAGTAGTTGAAGGACTTTGCTTAAACTTAATATACTGTTGCAAATTCACTTGAGTATAAACTACCCACTTTAACTAATGTCAGTAATGTTATTCAGCTAGTTGTCATTTCAAAGAAATTACACTTCTCCGTTTAAAATGTTACCTTAGCTAAGAGGCTAGCCAGCATGCTAACAACCGGACAGTAACTGGCAGCAGCATGATCTGACATTAAGTTATTTTATTACAAATCGTGTGGAGGCCGCTGATTGGCTGAGAAGCTTTCATTCAAAGCTTTCCTCGGGATGCTTATTGGATGAACAGCTAGGATGGGTAGGCCCAGCCTAAAATGGGTTCAAAAAAAGGGCCTGGGCCCACCCGGGCCCATTAGTAGCGCCGTGGCTGGCTCCGCCTGGTTATGCTGTGACGCACTCGGAAGATCATGAACCGCGGGAAAGTTTTACACTTGATCACATCTACACGACGCTGAAGTTGGCATCCGATTCGCAGCGTCCGTTCTAAGTCGTATAGGCTTCGCCTTTTAAGGCTATCGCTATTTGGGTTATCCCTAGGCGTGAGCCGTAGCACTGAAAATTTGTAAATCCCCGCCAACCAACAGCGTGGGCCTCAATTCACGTCCGCGGGCCACCCATATATTCCGGGCGCCGGCGGACGATCTGCTCCCATTTTCTTCAGGAGCGATCCTAGGCATACTGGATTATACCATGGACTCCGAGCGATCCGCATCTGCAGGTCTTGTAACCAACCGGTTACATCCTGCCCGAAGACGGCCACGAAGTGTGCGAGGGTTGCCTGGGGCATGAACAATGCCCTCTTGGCGCTCTCGCCGCTGTGCTTGTGTCAGCATTTGTGAAGCGCTCTGTCGGCGGAATACGACAGCGCCGAGCCGACACTGCCGGCCGCCGTCCCGAAGTGCCCGACGACTTCTCCGTACCGCTCGACGGATGCCCTCTCCATCCTTGCGGGCGCGGAGTCGGACGACTCCGAACCACGGCGAGGAGGGGTGTCTCCCCCGGCTTCCCCTCTCCGAATGGAGGGGCCGGAGCCGGGGCAGCAGAACTGTGCCCGTCTCTGCCACCACCTCACTCCAGTGGTTTGGAGCTTTTGTGGGCAGAGCTTCCGGGCATTATCGCCAGGGTAGCCGCAAACCTTGGCTTTGCGGTGTGCCTATGCCTCAGGCCCCCCACGCGCCCGGACCAGCCTGCATGAATCTGGTCGAGGCTCGAGGCCGCCGACACGCCCTGCCCGTCGCGATCTCGAACCGATCTGGCCGATGTTTCCGCCATCAGACCGTACTTTAGTGGGGCTGCGGCGGAGCCGGGAAGCTCGGAGCTCCGGTGAAGACCTTTCATTCAGGTCACGAAGACGAGGGTCTGACAGACCGCGGGTTACGGGCGTACCGCCGCTGGACCCGCCTCTGTGCGCTGTCATATTGGGAGTGGAAGCCGGGAGCTGGCGGCCGCCGCCCCACTCTCCAAAGACCAGCTGACGGCCAAGCTCACAGACAGGGCGCCGCATCAATGCATGATGGCAGCAGATGGCGGTTGTGAACAACATCGCCCCTGCTAGCGGCATGACATCTCCACCATGGCGGCTGACCCTCATCGTCTGGCTGAACGGGCAGTCGACGTGGCGAAAGCTGCCGGTGTCATCCTCTGCCTCTGTTCCACGGGTGCGGTAACAGCGGCCCGGACGCGGCATGGCAGCACCTGATTCAGCGGAACCTGTGGCTGCAACAGACCCCGGGCATCCCTTGAGCCGGTGAGGCGTCAGATTGCTTTGAGTGCCCATCAGCTCGGACGGGCTGTTCGGGCCCCGCCTGTCGTCCATTGATGGACGAGATTGCAGGCTGCTTCCGAGGAGGCAGAGAAGTTCCGGAAGACACGTCTCCCGCCCTCCGCCTCCAACCCCGACAGCAGCGCCCGCCCCGGGGTTCCCGTCGCCGCCGTGGGCCCCCGACAGCCACCGTTGCGGCGCCGCCGGCAGCTCCTCCTGGCCCCCGGCTCACAAAGCCCCGCCCGCCCCGTCGTGGGCTGTGGCGAGCGGCCAGCAGGGGCCCCGGGCAGCGGGCTCATGGGGCCAATGCCCTCCCCACAAGCGCCGGCGAAGGCCATGATGGGGCGAGGGAGACGCGTGTGACGGCGAGAAAACAACGGCTCTTTTAAGAGCCACCCATCTCTCTTAAAGACGGCTGTTTTCTCTCCCCACATCCCAGTTAACGCCGGAGCCTGTCGGCTCGGCCATAACTGTTTCGCGCGCATCTCCCACTACGTATAGGCAGGCGTCAATAAACCTATTATTGATCGTGCCAGGCCCATTGCCTCTTGAAGGCAAACTCGCCCGGCTAATCAGCCCCGGCCCGCCTCCAATCGCAGGCCGCGGCCAGCGGCCAGCAAGGCTCGGGCAGCGGGGCTCATGGGGCGATTGCCCCGCCCCACAAGCGCCGGCTATTACGGGGCGAGGGAAGAAGCGTGTGACAGCGGGAAACGTCTCTTTTCTAAAGACGGCTGTTTTCTCCACACACCCCAGTTAACGCCAGAGCCTACCGGTTTCGGCGTAACTGTTTCACACGCATCTCCCACCACAGATAGGCAGGCCGTTCAATAAACCTCACATTATTGAATCGAGCCAGCCCTTTCATTACCTTTACAAAGGCAGCCTCGCCCCGGCTTCCCATTCCCGCCCGCCTCCGTCGCAGGCGGCGGCGAGCGGCCGGCGAAGGCCTCGGGCAGCGGGCTCATGGGGCGATGCCCCGCCCCACAAGCGCCGGCTATTACGGGGCGAGGGAGAAGCGTGTGACAGCGGGAAACACCTCTTTTACTAAAGACAGCTGTTTTCCCCCACACCCCAGTTAACGCCAGAGCCTTCCGGTTTCAGCCGTAACTGTTTCACACGCATCTCCACCACATATAGGCAGGCCGTCAATAAACCTCGTATTATTGATCGAGCCAGCCCTACATTACTTTCCCCTCACCACATCATGCCCTGGCATGACATGTGGCGGGGGGCCGCTGAAACGAGCTCTCTGTCTACGAATGACACGCAGGTCGTTCACAATGTCGGCAGTCTGCTACCCAGCCGCAGTGTTATTCCTCCTCGCGTCCCAACGCTCGGGAGAGAGGGAGCTACACTATTATCACAAGCTGAGCAGGCAGGGCATGCCTCTGCTAATGACACACACACCCAGCCCTTTCGGGCAAAGCTCCCCATGGGCTGCGAGGAGGGATCCTCCCCTCGCAGCGGCGGCAGGGGCTCAAGCGTGGCTCGTTTTCCATGACAGCCGCATCGAAACAAGAGGCTGCACGGCCGCTTTCGGAGCATTACTCGGAATGGCTGAACGCATGGCAGCCTGGCAAATGGATGGACAGGCTGATCAGAAGGGTCACACCCTGCAGTTCACCTCCGTTCCGCCGCGATTCAACGGGATTGTGTGGAAACAACGCTGTCATCCAAGGATCAACAGCTGTCACTTTTGGCGGAGCTACAGCAGCTTTCTAGCGAAAAAAGTGATTTCCGCAGTCCCGCAGGGAGAGGAAATGCAGGGATTTTTATCCCGTTATTTCCTGGGTACCCAAGAAAACAGGAGGGCTGAGACCGATTCTCGATCTAGCCCTATTCAACAAATGCATCGCGGAGAGGCCGTTTCACATGTTAACAATCAGACGACGTGTTACAGTGTGTAAAACCGGGCGAACTGGTTCACATCAATAGATTTGAGGACGCCTACTTCCACGTCACAGTGATCCCCAAAACACAGGAAATTCCTGCGTTTCTCATTCCAAGGGTCACACTACCAGTACAACCGTCTCCCGTTCGGCTATAATTGGAGAACGTTCGGCTACGAACGTTCTCCAAGTGCGTGGAGACGGCTCTCCAGCCGCTGCACGCAACAGGAATGAGAGTACTGTTCTACTTTGACGATCTGCTTTTGATGGCTCACTCCAAGGAGGAAGCGGCTATTTCAAACAAAAAGACTGGTAATTTCACCTGTCGAATTTAGGCTTCGCCATAAAACTGGAAGAAAAGCTCCCCCCTCGCCCTCACAGAGTGTGATGTATTTGGGGGTAGAGCTGGATTCAGCTGTAATGAGAGCACGGCTCTCACAGCAGAGGATGGAGACGTTGTGTGGTCTCTCCTCCGCCGTTGTTCCCCGGGCAGCGTCGTGACAGCCCTCTCTGTCATGAGGCTGCTGGGCATGATTTCGGCCGCTCACACGGTGGTTGCCACTTGGGCTGCTTCACATGAGGCGGCTGCAGAGATGGTTTTCTCGCGCTGCGCATCGACCCGGTGCGTCAACGGCGTGCGCAAGAGTGACCATTCCCCTATCAGTGGGCCCCGATTTGACCCACGGGGCGATCCCCGAACTTCTCTCGCGAGAGGGGTGCCGTTGGCAGAGCAACGTCACACATCTCAGTGTTCACGGATGCTTCTCTGTCGGGCTGGGGAGGAACATGCGAGTTTCACGTAGTGGGCGGCGTTTGGCCACCCCCCGTGACCATGCATATAAACGCATTGGAGCTCCTCACTGTGTTGAAGGTGGTCCAACACTTTGCCCCAATGTTGACGAATCAACACGTAATGATTCGCACAGACAACAAGGCGACAGCAGCATACATAAATCGCCAAGGGGGCGTGCGCTCGGCACAGCTGCTGAGCATAGCGAGACAGCTGTTATGCTGGGCGCACGCACACTTGCTCTCCATCAAGAGCAGCGTACATCCCCGGTGTCTTGAACAGAGGGGCCGACATGATGTCGAGGGGGGGTCCCCAACCAGGAGGCTGGACTCTGCACCACGATCTGATGAATCAGATATGGAGCGAGTTCGGGAAGGCGGAGGTCGACCCTATTCGCTACGCGGGGAGAACACACAGTGCGAGCTGTGGTTTCTCTCTCAGCGCGAAGGACAATCCCCGCTCGGGGTGGATGCGTTCGCTCACAGACCGTGGCCGAAACACACTCCTGTACGCTTTCCCACCCGTTCCCTGATTCCCCAAGTCTTGGACCGCGTCCAAGAGGAGCGGCTGTGTATGATTCTCATAGCACCGCAACGCACGAGTGCACCGTGGTTTCCCTGCCTCCAGCGTCTGCTCTCGGGGCCGCCGAAGGTACTCCCTTGGCGGCGAGAGACGCTCTCTCACAGGCAGGGGGAGCAATCATAGATTACCCAGAGATCGGCCAGCGCTTGTGGGCCTGGCCGCTGAACGCGAGCGCCTAGAGGGTCTCGGCCTCTCCCAGGAGGTCGTACGGACCATCCAGGGTGCCAGAGCTGACTCCACCAGAGCGTGTTACTCGGCTAAATGGGCGGCTTTCCAGAGATGGTGCACGGAGAGGGGTGGTGATCCCATCTCCTGCCCTTTGCCGCAAGTGCTCTCTTTCCTCCAGTCACTTATGGAAAGAGGGCTGGCTTTTAGCACGATTAAAACGTACGCGGCTGCTGTTTCATCATGCCACGAAGGTTTCGGGGATATAAAACTGTTTTTAGTCACCCCTTAATGAAGCGCTTCCTAAAAGGTGTGAGGAGAGAGCGACCTGTGACGCGCTCTCTCACTCCACAATGGGATTTAACACTGTGTGCTGCGCGCACTGGTTAAAGCCCCCATTTGAGCCTCTTGACCAGGTGCCCCTCAAGTTTGTGTCAGCCAAGACCAGCTTTTGCTGCTGGCCCTGACGTCAGCTAAGAGAGTGAGCGCCACCTGTCTGCACTCTCTGTAGCCCCTTCTTGTCTTAGAATACAAAGGGGACGGCAGTTTCGGCCATATTACGCCCGCGAATTCGGCTTTTTATACCAAAGAGTATTACTAGCTCGTTCAGATCGACGGTAATAACACTCAATGGTTTTCTCTCTCCCTCCTCATCAATCTGAGGAGGAGGCGACAGCCCATCTCTTGTGCCCCGTGCGCGCGCTTGCCTGTTATGTGAAACGCACGGCGGCTTTGCGCAAATCTCAACAGTTATTTGTGCATCACAGAGACCATTCCCAAGGCCTTCCCCTGACGAAACAACGGCTGTCACATTGGCTGTGTGATGCTATCACACAGGCTTATGTGTCAGCGGGGGTTGAGCCGCCTGAGAATATCAGGGCTCACTCGACCAGAGGAATATCGTCCTCTGTCGCTCTGCAAAGAGGGATGCCGATGGAGGATATCTGCACAGCAGCCTACTGGGCTTCCCCATGTCTCTTTTATTAGGTTTTACCTAAGAGACATGTCGCGCCTCTCTATGACACACTCAGTTCTGGGTGCTTTGTCGGAGGTGAGTGTGATTTGTGTGACTATTCCCCTCACATATTAAACAATGTGAGGTGGAGTCGAATGTTCATGCTGAGAGCTTTTGTGTCTTATCCGACACATTAGAGCTGCTCGTTGGATGACATGCCGTTAGGACGCATGACATGTTATGCTATGTCTGACGCATGATACTAAGCTATATGTATGTAGCTGTGTTTCTGGTACCAATCGGGACCAATGAGGCATAGACTTATATCGCTGCTTCGCCCTTTTAACCCAATAGCGATAGCCTTAAAAGGCGAAGCCTATACAACTTAGAACGATAGTTACGTATTGTAACTCTAGATTCTATGAGTATAGGCGCAGCCTTTTAAGTGTCGGCCTCATGGTCCTTTTTAATAGCTGAAGAAAAGCTGTTTGTAGGGAGCAGATCGTCCGCCGGCGCCCGAATATATGGGTGGCCCGCGGACGTGATTGAGGCCCACGCTGTTGGTGGGCGGGGATTACAAAATTTTCAGTGCTACGGCTCACGCCTAGGGATAACCCAATAGCGATAGCCTTAAAAGGCTGCGCCTATACTCATAGAATCTAGAGTTACAATACTTAACTATCGATTCGGCAATTGCTGGTCCACCTTAAAACGGTCGTAATAATCTTCAAATCGGTCCTGATTGAAAACCACTACACCTAGACTCTTCAAATCTGGACTAAATTATCACAGTGAGGCTATACATTATGTAAAACATAGTTTCCGATTTGTGAAACCTTTACCCTATTTGTGAAAATGCAATAAAGGCTCATTTTAATGCTTTTTAGGGGTCCAGACCGCATTAGAACTGATCCTTATTGAAAACCACTACACCTAGACTCTTCAAATCTGGACTAAATTATCACAGTGAGGCTATACATTATATAAAACATAGTTTCAGATTTGTGAAACCTTTTTTCTATTTGTGAAAATGCAATACAGGCTCATTTTAATGCTTTTTAGGGGTCCGACTGCATTAGAACTGATCCTGATTGAAAACCACTACACCTAGACTCTTAAAATCTGGACTAAATTATCCCAGTGAGGCTATACATTATATAAAACATAGTTTCCGATTTGTGAAACCTTTACCCTATTTGTGAAAATGCAATAAAGGCACATTTTAATGCTTTTTAGGGGTCCAGACCGCATTAGAACTGATCCTGACTGAAAACCACTACTGTAACTGCCTCTGTGTCAGTCAGCGCAGTATTTCTGAGTTATTTATTTTGGTAGGAACCAAAGTTCTCTAAGGCGGAACCTTTGTTTTTGTATCGCCCGTTTCCGTCAGGACATACTTTAGCCTAACACTCATCAAAAAAGTCCGCTGATTTAGTACATGTTTTTCAGTGGTGATGCATCTGCAAAATAGCTCTTAGCATCAAGATAAACAATCCTACAGAGTAATGCCAAGCTACACAACTTTCCTCATGCAATGCAGCTACTAAGGTATGTTTTGCTGACGTTTTTTGTGTGTGTTTTCTGTTCTTGTTTGTATTAAATTGTTTTTATACAGCTAAGGGCTAACGGGTCCATGGCACTGGTCCGACCTCCCATTGGTCCGACCTCCCATTAGATCGACCTCCCATTGGTCCGACCTCCCATTAGTTCGAACTCCCATTAGTTCGAACTCCCATTGTTCCGACAGTCGGAGTAATGAGAGTTCGAACTAAATGGACGTCCTCATTAGTTCGAACTGCACTAATGCATCTGTAATCTAAACAGACAGGTCGGATATTTGGAGAGCTGCCAACATGAAATTTAAAAATGTCCTTTCACTGTACAGTCTGTGTTTGAAATAAAACGCACGCACTGACCAGGTTGAGCACGCCAACCAGATGCGCATTTCTCCGGCCCCTCAGCTGTGTGTCTGTAGGTAGCTCGTGTGTGTGTAGCCTGTGTGAATGTGTGCATTAATCCCTCTGTTCAGCATCTCTGTTAAGAATGAATAACACAAAATCTCCCCACCAGAGCGCGAGCCTGGCACAGAGAGGTGCGCGCTCTGGCGCATCTGGCACAATCGGTTAACGGCACCGAGAGGAAAACTGGCTCCGCTCCGTCCGTGTGTGTGTGGTGTGTGATGTGCGTTTCCGAGAGCTCTTTCTCTCTCTTTCTTTCTCTCTCTCTCCCTCTCTCTCTGCTTTATTGGCACGAACTGTGATTGTACAATGTTGCCAAAGCATTGGGACAGCAGAGTTAAAACAAACTCTCAGAGAGAGAGAGACAGAGAGAGAGAGAGACGCATGCTCGCAATGAAAGCGCTTGTCAGAAAGTAGGGATGACAGGTCGAACTAACGGGATCACCCATTGGTTCGACCTCCTATTGGTCCGACTTGTGGTTGATTTTGTCGGAGTTAACGGGAGGTCGAACCAATGGAGGTCGGACCAGTGGGTATTTTGTCGGAGTAACGGGAGGTCGAACCAATGGGAGGTCGGACCAATGGGCATTTTGTCGGACTAATGGGAGGTCGGACCAATGGGTGGTCGGACCAATGGGCAGTTCCCGGGCTAACACCGTTAAGGGCTAACACATGTTGGGCTTAGTTAGATTGGTCTTTGTGTTTTGTTGTATTATATGTAACCAAAGTGTATTGTGTATACAGTAGCCTAATTGAAAGTGACGACATTACCAGGACAATGTTGGGATATTACTGTATGGCTTGTTATTATTTTGACTAGTGATTATTGTATTTGTGTATTATGTTGTTTGATTACAGTTTTCACGGTCTGGATGAACCAAATAAATCCTGCCAGTAAACAAAAAGGAAACTCGTTGCTGTCGTTTGTACTGAGGGAATTATAGTGAAAACTTAACTGCTCACGAAGACAGCACCAAAGAGCAGTGAATGACAACAGTAAGGCAAGTAAGATGTCCCGAAATGGCGAAGAGCACACAATTGCAGATGTACATTTCCCAGACATGGAGTCACACGCACCTGACAAGACAGAGTGTGTGCACGAGCACAAGCTCAACCATGCAGCCACAAGCGAACTGAAGGCATCATAGTGGGACAACCCCCGCTTCCTCAGAAGAGCCCACCATTAGGCCAAAGAGTCCGCAGAATGACGGAAAAGGGTCAAGAACAGCATGATGAGCAAGTAATAAAGGTTGCACATCGGTTCAGTGTGTGCTATGAGGAAGTGGAAGGATGCCACTAAAGAAGCCAACCAAGCGCTGAGTGGAAAGTGCTCAGACGACCTGCTAGATGGACAAATTACTAAAGTACGCAATACCTCTAGGAGTCTAAATGACGTTTATGACGATTGGAAACGCCTTGAGGTTCCTGACCTTAACACACGTCGCAAAATCGACACCTGTGAAACAGTAACAAAGAAGATGGTTAAGGATGCAATGGACCTTATAGATGCAAGGGAGGAAGCTACAGCCCATAGGCATACTACAAGTCAAAGACATGAAGAACATCGAGTCATTGAAGAGGTAATGTCTGTAGCCTCAGGAAGGACAGGCACTAGCTCTCGCCACACTAAGCGCTCCTCTGCAAGCAGGAAGAGTGCAGCTGCTGAGGTTGCTGCCAACAAAGCCACCTTAGAAGTACAGCTGGAGCAAGAGCATTATATTAAAGAGCTTCAGAGACTGGAAGTTGAAGCCGCTCAGCTAAAAGCCAAACAAGAGGCTGAAAATGCAGAGAGACAAAGAGTGCTAGAAGCCAAGCGCAGAGAACTAGATCGATTGGAGACTATTAAGAAGCTAAAGGCTGCCGAGGCACGACAGCAAGTATATGACCAGAGTATACATTCATGTCCGGCAACTAAGGGCGACGGCTCAGATGAAGAAATAAATTATCTTCTCCATCGTGGCTCTGTGAAGAAAGAAGAGGAAGTCAAGCCTCAAACTATAAATGTTCTTCTCCATCGTGTCTCTGTGAAGAAAGAAGAAGTCAAGCCTCAAACTAGCCCACTGCGGCACCATTCTACACCACCAGCTGTAGCACAAGCAAGGCAAGAAAACAAATATGAAGATGGCACAACAGCTCTCGTCAAAGCGCTCGCAGAAGCCATCAGTGCGAGTCGCATTCCTCTACCTGAACCTACAGTGTTCAGTGGTGACCCACTCCGATTCAACGACTGGAAAGTGTCCTTTCAGACGCTCGTTGACAGGAAGAACATACCAGCTGAAGAGAAGATATATTATCTACGCAAGTATGTGGGTGGATCTGCTAAAAGGGCCATAGAGAGCTACTTTTTACTTGGCACAGAGCCAGCATATTATGCAGCATGGGACATCCTAGAAGAGCGATACGGCAATCCATTCCTCATCGCCAAGGCCTTCAGAGAGAAGCTCGACGCGTGGCCCAAGATAAGCTCCAAAGGCAGTATGGAACTTCAAGAACTCGCCGACTTCCTGCGCTGCTGTGAGGCAGCCATGTCTCAGATCAGAGGTCTTGAAATACTTAATGATTGCAACGAGAACCAGAAAATTCTCTCTAAACTCCCAGACTGGGTGACTTCAAGGTGGAATAGGAAAGTCATAGAAGCAGAAGAAGACACTCACATGTTCCCGAGCTTCAGCCAGTTTGTCAAGTTTCTCACACGTGAAGCTAAAATCGCTTGCAGCCCAATAACATCTCTTCATGCTCTTAAGCCAAGTGAAAGGATTCCAGACAAGTGTGTAAAGAGCGGAGGTCCTGGAGCAAAGGTGTTAGCAACCACCTCAGATGAGAAAGCCGTCGTCACAAGCTGTGTCTTCTGTGAGAAGGCAGGACACAGTCTACAAAGGTGTTACAAGTTTATGCAAGGGACAATCTTGGAGCGAATCAAGTTTGTTCAAGAAAATAAATTGTGTTTTGGCTGTCTCAAATTTGGCCACCGATCTAGAGATTGTAGAGAAAGAGACAGCTGCGACACCTGTGAGAGAAGACACCCAACTTGTCTTCATGACGATCGCACCAAGGAAGAAAGGATGTCTACAAGATCTGACAGAGCAAGGTACAGTGACAGAGTACAAAGAAAGGAAGAATGAACAGTCACAAGACCAGTCAGAGAGACCATCACGTGAGGCGACGGCACTTAGAGTCATCCAGAATGTTGGAGACACGCATACCTCCACAATAATTCCAGTGTGGGTGTCATCTACAAGTGTACCAAGTCGTGAAGTTCTGGTGTACGCACTCCTTGATACACAAAGTGACACAACCTTTATCCTCGACGAGACAGCGAAGGCTCTCAATGCTAGGAGTGAACCAGTTCAGCTAAACCTCTCCACGTTGGCTTCAAGAAACACAATCGTGTCCTGTCGGAAGCTAGCTGGTCTACAAGTTAGAGGTTTTTATTCAGACGAGATAATCACTCTTCCAGTGACTTACTCAAGAGAGTTTATCCCTGCAAACAGAGACCATATTCCCACACCAGATTACGGCGAAAAGCATGGCCTCATCTTGAACACATTGCAGATGAGATCGCTCCTCAGCAAAGCTGTGATGTCGGCCTGTTAATTGGCTACAACTGTGCCCAAGCCCTCGTTCCAAGACAAGTGGTGCCTGGTGAGGAACACCAGCCGTTTGCACAGAAGACAGACTTGGGCTGGAGTGTAGTGGGATATGGCAACCCGTGTCTCAACTATGGAGATGCAATTGGAATAAGTCACCAAGTCATGGTGAAGCAAGTGATGCCAGGTCTACCGTCCTCTTCAGACCTCACAAAGGAAGTGCACTATGTCTGTAGGACACAGATCAAAGAAGTTCTCTTACCTGCAGATGTCATCAAGATGCTGGAGTCTGACTTCGTTGAAAGAGAGTCGGAAACCAGCCCCATCTCTCAAGAAGATCTAAGGTTCCTGTCAAAAATGGAAAAGAGCATCAAGTTAAAGAGCGACGGTCATTACGAAATGCCGCTGCCATTCAAGAAAGAAAGACCTAACTTACCTGATAATAAGATCTGTGCTATCCATCGTCTCAGGTGCCTAGAAAGAAGGCTGAGAAGAAACGACCAGTACTACAAAGACTACAAGACCTTCATGGATGAGACCATAAGACGCGGAGATGCAGAAAAGGTCCCGGAGGAAGACATCCACAAAGCTCCAGCTTGGTACATTCCGCATCATGGGGTGTATCATCCACAAAAGCCTGGGAAGATACGCGTTGTCTTCGATTGCTCCGCCAAGTACCAAGGAACGTCCTTGAACGACCACCTCCTGACGGGTCCTGAGTTGACAAACACCTTGGTGGGAGTTCTGTATCGCTTCCGAAGAGGTCCTGTGGCAATCATGTGTGACATCGAACGCATGTTTCACCAGTTCCATGTTAAGGCAGAAGACCAAGATTACCTGCGGTTCCTTTGGTGGGACAATGGAGATCTCGAAAGCCAACCTTCCATCTATCGGATGAAAGTCCACTTGTTTGGTGCAGCATCGTCACCTGGCTGTGCCAACTATGGGCTGAAGCATGTCGCTGCTGAAGGACAAGGAAACTTTAGTGACGACACCATAAAGTTCATTCAACGGAACTTCTACGTGGATGATGGATTGTCAAGTGTAGCATCCGAAGACCAAGCGATCCAACTGGTGAAAGAAGCAAGAGAACTTTGCAGCACAGGCAAACTCCGGCTGCATAAGTTTATCTCTAACAGCAAGAAGGTCCTAGACGCAATCCCAAAAGAAGAATGTGCTGCAGCTGCCAAAGACAAGGACATGGCACTGGGTGAACTGCACATGGAAAGAGCACTCGGTGTGCAGTGGTGCGTGGCTTCTGATGAGTTCCAGTTCAGAGTAATCGTCAAGGAGAATCCACTTACTCGAAGAGGAGTCCTGTCCACAGTCGCTTCAGTCTACGACCCTCTTGGATTTGTGGCACCGTTCATCTTGTTGGGAAAGCAGATCCTGCAGCAGATGTGTCGTGACAAGCTCAGTTGGGATGACACCTTACCTGATGACCTACGACCTCTGTGGGAAAGCTGGCTTCAAGACCTGCGAAATCTAGCCGAGGTGAAGATTCCAAGATGCTACGTTCCATCAAGCTTCAAGGTCCAACACTACGAACTCCACCATTTCGCCGATGCCAGTGAGTCAGGCTATGGAGAGTGCTCGTACCTCAGAGCAGTGAGTACGTCAAGTGAAGTCCACTGTTCCTTTGTAATGGGAAAGTCGAGAGTCGCTCCTACTAAGGTCACAACCATACCAAGACTCGAGCTGTCAGCAGCAGTGGTAGCTGTCCGCACCAGTGACATGCTCAAGAAAGAACTGGAAATAGAATGCCTACAAGAAGTCTTCTGGACTGATTCAAGAGTGGTCCTTGGTTACATCAATAATGAAGCCAGAAGATTTCACGTGTTTGTGGCAAATCGTGTGGAACGCATCAAGCAAAGCACAGAGTCTACACAATGGAAGTATGTGGCTTCAGAAGATAATCCAGCAGACTACGCCTCAAGAGGTCTCACAGCAGAGCAACTGGTATCCTCTAACTGGTTCACAGGCCCAGACTTTCTTTGGCAGAAGGAGTTACCAAGTGGAGATGTCAAGGTGGGAGAGATCACATATGACGATCCTGAGCTTAAGAAGGTCCAGGTTCTCGACACCCAGGCGAAAGAAGTCAAGTCGCTGCTAGATCGCCTACACAAGTTTTCAGACTGGTCCAAAATGGTGAAAGCTATCGCCAGACTCCAGCGCCATGTGAAAGAAATTAAAGGGCTTCAGCCAAAGTCCTGTGAAGCCTGCAGTTTGGAGGAAAGGAGAGAAGCGGAGTTGACAATAATCAAGATGGTTCAAGAAGCAACCTTCTCACAAGATATACAGTTACTCCAAAGTGACAAGGAGACGCCAGTCAAGGGCAAAGCCAATAATTGCACCGGTTAAGTCCATTCCTGGATGACCAAGGTGTCCTCAGAGTTGGAGGCCGCTTAACTCATGCTGCCCTACATCCACAGGTGAAGCATCCAGCGGTCCTTCCAAAGGACAGTCATGTGTCAAATTTACTTGTCAAGCACTATCATGAAAGAGTGTACCATCAAGGACGAGGAATGACCATGAATGCGCTCCGATCTAATGGCATATGGATACTGGGCTGCAGCAAGGCTGTATCATCCCATATCTACAAGTGCACTAAGTGCAGGAAGTTCAGAAGATGCACTGAACAGCAGAAAATGTCAGACCTTCCAGAGGACAGAATGGAAACAGCTCCTCCATTCACCTACTGCGGTATGGACTGTTTTGGACCATTCTACGTAAAGGAAGGAAGGAAAGAGCTAAAGCGTTATGGATTGTTACTTACCTGCATGTGTTCCAGAGCGGTTCACGTTGAGATGCTTGACGATATGACCACGGATGCCTTCATTAACGCATTGCGTTCATTCATCGCCATTCGTGGAAAGGTACGTCAGATAAGAAGTGATCAAGGAACAAACTTCGTCGGAGCAAGACGAGAGTTTGCTGAAGCATTGAAAGAAATGGATCAGGCAGA
>OLKM01005421.1:10000-17222 GCA_900291075.1 Melanogrammus aeglefinus | reverse complement strand
ACACACACACACCAACAACCCACACACACACACAACACACACACCACAGGTCAACACAACACTAAAAGCACATACCACTGTATAAAACGTTATCCATCATACGCTCAACTAATAAAACACAGACACATATTGCATTAGCCCACACACCACATCACACGACACACACACACACACACACACCACACACACACACACTCACACAACACACACAGTACACAACACACACACACACAACACCACAAATCACACACACACTTAAACAAACACACGCTGCACAATGTTCACAATACAACGCACACATTACTCACCACTGTGATCCCTTAAGCTAGGAGGGCGTGGCTCTTAGGATGCATACGTCCACGCGGCGCTGGCTCTACACTCACGCACTGGCATGGCTATATATAAGAAGTTCATGGTTGGCGCTCTGGCCTCCACCTCCTGCTGCTCCGTCGAGTTCTTTGCCTCATTTTTGGGTATAACCGCACCGATGGTTTCCTTTCCTAAAGTGCTTTCCTGGCCGGAAAGCCCTGCCTCGCTGCTGATAGCAAAGGTTATGTAGCGGGTTCACTGTCCTCCATTCTTGTCAGCGACGCATCACCAAACACCAGAGAGAGTAAGACACAGAGAGAGAGAGAGAGAATTGTGCTTGGTGCTATAGGCCAACATGTTTCAGGTACTGTATGTGTAGTCAGGGCGCGAGATTGGAACAAGAGAGAGGAAGGTAGAGCTAGAGAGAGAATAGGCAGCTTAGATGTAAGGTTAAGAGAGAGAGAGAGATATTCCCTCCTGATTTGAGAATGATTAAAAGCCTAGTGGGTTGTCACGACCCGCTGGCGCTGATGAACGACAGAATTGACAGCGCCAGAGAGAGCAGGAGGGGTGGAGGAGCAGGGTGTGTGTGTGTGGGGGGTGGCGGTTGTGTCGGTCGGTCGGGGGGTAGGGGCGAACAAATAAGGGGGCTGAAACCTTTTTTCAATCCCAAACGTGGTTTCGAACAAAGTGGCGGGTGAACTGATCTCCGAGGTCTTTGTCGCCAGCGCGTGCTCACGTCGGTGATAGGCTCCCTCATTATGCTCTGAACGACCTCATTATTTCTGAGTGAGGCGGCCGTCTCCCTGGACGACCCCTAGGTTTTGATGTGCGCACCGTTCTCCCCGGCTCCCATTATGAAACAAAGCCCTCTGCTTCCCGGGAACGCCGGATGCAGACGCCACGTCGTCATTTGGTTTTTATTAGATTTTATTATTTTTTGATTTTATTCGCACTGGTCGACGCGCCAACTGGCGTCTTGCAGCGCGCGCGCGCTCGCCGGGGAACGGCTAGCGCTGGAGGTATTAAAGTTAATACTTCATTATTGAATGTCTGATGGGCCATCTGGATTGCATGAAATCGCAGAGATTGGTGGTTACTGCGGGGCCTGCAGGCTCGGTGTCATCGTTCCGGTGCGGATCCATGCGGTTTACACCAGGGGAAGATTGTAGGATAGTTGGGCCGAGGGTAATGTTTTTGTTTTTGATTGCTATGAGGGGTACAATGATGTACCAGTCACTTGAAAATCACTCTCTCTGTAGATGTGTTTAGGCTCGGATGAGGCGTCATTTTGATGCATGACTTGAGGAGTGGAAAGGGTTCAACAGGTGGTTTATTTTAGAGAAACAAGGTAAACGGACGTGCACTCTGGAGGTGGTTAGAGAAGCGTCTCTCGAATGCAGGTGAAACTTCAGATTGGGATGGGAGGAACGGTAAAGATGCCACGTCTACACGGTTTGTTCCCCAGGTAGATCTTCAGTCTGTATTGGTATGGGCGGGATGGTCAATAAGCCACGCCTACAGGGTCTGAGTACCTGCTGGTGTTAGCACTACGAATGAATTGTCCATGAGATACTAATGTCAGTTTTAATATCGTGGCGTCAAATTAAGCTAATTTAATTAATTAATTGACATCTCCTCCTTGATACATTTTAATGAGAGATAAGCTAGATGTCCTTATGCTGATCAAACTAATGAGCAGATTTACATATTAACGTAATTCATATTATTAGTGGATCTAGTTTGTATCAATCTAGGAACCTTGTGTTCTTCAAAGGATGTGCAAAAGCAACATAAAATAAACATAATGTTGAATAACATGTAACTTTTGAGAATAATTCAATCAACTCTGACACCCCTTTTTTCCGATGATGTGTTGGGGTGTCACAATATGTTTGGCAAGTTCCATTTGGAGCGCCTTTCGATTCTTTCAGCCAATCCAATGGCCCTTACTGTTGTGTGACATTGGAAGGTGTCACTGCTACGTGTTGATGCCATCTCTCACAGAAGTCTGTGATGTGTGAAATGAATGAGTGCCTGCTAAGCCATAGTCATATGTACAGTATATTGCTTGTGCTTTCCTTCCAAACACGTGCGTTAGGGTCACCGAATTGAATACATTAACCTCAATCATTCAACAGACAAAAGTCTGAATTTTGCCTCACAAACAAATCATTATTTAACTTGCTACAGGTCACCATAGAGACGGGCTCCAGACAAAAAAAGACACAGCGATTGGTTGTGTTAGAAGCAGTGGTTGAATTGGACCCAAAATGGTGCCAGTACTCTAAAATAGCATCAGCAAGGCATGGCTTTTCATGAGTAAGGGCTGCTTTTTGGTGTTTTTCTTGGCTTAATGACCAACCAATGGGGTTAGTGTATACTAGTTGATTATTTAGACATGTGTTCTCTATCTATCTAGAAAACCAGGCAAACATCTATAATACAAATATAGAGAGCGAGAGTAAGACAGAGGGGAGGCATGAAGGTTTTTCTTAAAGCATCAGATCCTCACCAAGGCTAGGGTAAAGTAATGCTCTTGGAGATGTGACAAGTTGCCTCAAATGTTAAGTCAATACCTTGTGTTGGCCGACCCCGTCGGAGACTACCTTATTGGCACTGTAATCTCTCTCTCTCTTTCATTATCCCTCATCTCCCTCTATTTCTCTATCCCTTCTCTTTCTTTTCAACTCTCCCTCCGCTCTTCTGTTCATGTGATCTCTCTCTCTCTCTCTCTCTCATCTCTCTCTCTCTCTCTACTCTCTCTCTCTCTTCTCTTCTCTCTCTCTCTCTCTCTCTCTCTCTCTCTCTCTCTCTCTCTCTCTCTCTCTCTCTCAATCACTCCTATCTCTCTTTATCTCTCTCTCATGCACAAGCCCCATGGCCAGACATTGTTTTACAATATGTCTCCGTCACAGTCAACCACCCCTTTTACCCCTGCCATCAGAACCAGCCTCCTCCTCCACCACCAGGGAACCCTCATAGGCACATCACAGGGCTGACAGACATCACTGGGGCCCCCAGTTCTGGTCCCTGAGCCAGGGAGGTCTAGTCAGTGCTGGATGGTCCAATATTCTTCACCGCTGCCACGGACGCATCCCTGACACCAGCCCCGGGTGGGCCGGGTATACACAGTGCTCTCAGGGTTTATATCTCGCTTCCAACCATTCACATCGAGTTTAGTTTTTACACCACAGATGTTGAAGAGCGATTTTTATTTCCTGTGACTGGTGTCATCAGAGGAAGTAAACGGTTTAGGGAGCATCGCAGTGATGTTTTTGCTGAATTGGCCCAGCGGAAATCCACAATTACATAAATCCACTCGCTTTTACTTACTCGGATTGACTTTATTTAAGGGCAGAGGGAAGTAAACACGAGGGACGTCACGGCACCGCGCCGTAGGCAGAGACACCAAACCCTCACAACACACTTCACCGGCACTGCGACTCCACACAAGGCTATACCAAAAGCCACGCACAAAGCCGGCTATGCTTTATGCTCCCCCAGCCATGCCGTCATCGTCCAATCATCTCCCTCCTTGAGTGGCCCGCGCCTCGACTCCCCGGTCTCAAGAGCCACGGATTCATTTGGCGGGAGCGGCGCGCACCCGAGGTGGAAAAGAGCGGCGATAATGTCTAATCTGCGAGAGAATAGATGTAAATGCGTTATTTATGTTGATGGCTGGTGGGCCCAGCTGGATGTGCTCGGCTATTCATAGAGGGGAGCGACTGGTGCCGCGGCTCAGCTGCTACCACGCGCCCCCGCTAACACGGGGGGGATTTAGGAGCACATACCTCCCGCCGTGCACGGATTTGCCTCTGTGTGTGTGTGTGTGTGTGTGTGTGTGTGTGTGTGTGTGTGTGTGTGTGTGTGTGTGTGTGTGTGTGTGTGTGTGTGTGTGTGTGTGTGTGTGTGTGTGTGTGTGTACAAGCGTGTACAAGCGTGTGTGGGGCCTGGATTAAACAAATTCAAATGTAAAAGTGACAGTGAGATAATGAGTTCTTAGCCTAGTATGTGTGTGTGGGTGCGTGCGCATACATCTGCACTGTGGATGCATATGGTACGGCTTTCACTGGAGACACACTATTTGAGGATATGCAAGCTCTGTAAATGGACCAGTATAGCTAATTCAAGTTTGATTGGATTGATTGTTTGACTCCCAATTGGAAGGTTCTGGGTTTGATGCCCAACGTCCTTCATCCTACCTGTAGGCAAGTGCCCCGAGGTCCAGGCATGACCAGTAAATAACTAAATACATTTAAATCAACGGGCCCCAGCCACACTGGCATGGGGCCCCTTAACAAACACCACGGCCTCTCTCTTTGCATATACCCGCTGCGTGCCATATTAATATTTTTCTGCAAATCCTGTAAGCCCTACATAGGGAATAGAAACTAACTTACTCAAGGCTGCAATTTATGGCTCTGTAGCACCAATGTTATAATGATCCATAACGTGCTGATGTAAAGTCACACCGGTTTTCCCTTGCGCTTTTCAGTTGGCCAGTGATTTATCTATTACTATCTTCCCCACCGTCGATTTGTCGCATCGTACTGAACATTCATTTGCAATTATTTTTGCTACTCGCAAAGTATCTCTCCCCAGACCCCTATATCCCCGCCCGGGCCCTGCCGAGGCCCTCGGAGGCCCTGCCTGTGGGCATCCTTAAGCAGGATGCCCCAACCCCTTTCTAATCCTGAATAGACTGTTTAACCTCCACCTGCTCCTTAATTAACTGTATCATGTATTCACTATCCAACCCTACCTTTCCCCTTAATGACCTGTATCATGTATTCACTATCAACCCCTACCTGCTCCTTAATGACCTGTATCATCACTATCCAACCCCTATCTGCTCCTTAATGACCTGTATCATGTATTCACTGTCCAACCCCTTATCTGCTCCTTTAATGGACCTGTATCATGTATTCACTGTCCAACCCCTACCTACTCTTAATGACCTATATATGATTAATTATCGAACCCCTACCTACCTCTTAGTTCTGATACATGTATTAACTGGACTAAAACCCACAGATTTAGGAGATCATGTCAACAAACCACTCAAACTAAAAGTCCCCTGACCCAAGATCAAACATCATACTTCATCTTGATTTATTATGATCCATCATTTATATTTATACTCATATATTTTACATTAATAAAATGTAATTGTATGATGTGTTGAGTCGGTAATAAATAAAAATGTCAACTGATTAAATTTAGTTTTTAATCCAACTCTTAGTTCCTGCATACAGGAAGAGAATGAGCACTGATACACGCTCTGATAACATCTCCAATATGCACACGTATACTATGCACACACACACACACACACACACACACACACACACACACACACACACACACACACACACACACACACACACACACACACACACACACACACACACACACACACACACACACACACACACACACACACACACACACACACACACACACAAGACCGCTAAGTGGTGTGTAGTATATATCCAGCCGCGAAATCAACCGCTGAATATGGAGTGCTTCCGTTCGGTGGGGGAAAGAGAGCGTGATCGATCGCTGTCTCCCAACATAAAGTAAAGTATTGACGCCATACCCCACACGGATTCGTGTTCAGTGTGCAGACGCGCATAAATCGCACATGCAGGAGGAATCCACACTTCCACAGACTTGCGTTTTTCCATGCATGTCTATGTGTGGCCAACATTACGGTGCGTTCAAGATTAAGTTTCTTTGAGTGTTTTGTCAAAGACCAAAAAAGAAAAGAAAACATTTCGGCAGCGAAAAGAAGAGTCTTTTCGCTGCCGAAATGTTTTGGTTGAATGGAAGATAATTAAGAGCTTTACTTTTAGTAGGCCTATCATTTCAGAGCAGGCAATTGCAATGTGTTGGCCTAAATGAATACACCTCCTTAATCAACTGATTCTCACTGAATCCTTGGGCATTATGTTACTATTTACAATTTCAGTCATTGAATATGTTTAGGCCTACTTAGCCTTTAGATGCATGTCATTAAGGATAAGGTCAGCTGGGAGTCGTGCTCAAGGAGGCCTGCAGATGGACTGCTGGGCAAACA
This sequence comes from Melanogrammus aeglefinus, assembly GCA_900291075.1. Classification (NCBI taxonomy): domain Eukaryota; kingdom Metazoa; phylum Chordata; class Actinopteri; order Gadiformes; family Gadidae; genus Melanogrammus; species Melanogrammus aeglefinus. The sequence goes on along the minus strand of OLKM01005421.1, from coordinate 10,831 downwards.
CTGCATCTTTTCAGCCGGGAATACATACACTAGTTCAGTCACTGTAAAACATGTTATTTTCCTTACACTCTTAAATATCCCCATGGACCAATTAAACAATAAAGTGAATGAATGTGTTACATAACCTACTCCTAAAGATGAAACACAGCAGACCGACAAAAGGGGGGAGCAGGACCAGACTCCAAACAGACTTCCTGACAGATACGGGCTACAGAAACAGTCTTGACAGACAGAGGGAGAAAGCACAGGCTGACCTGACACCCACAATGATTAATTATAATAAATTATCACAGGTGCAATCATGCTAACGAGGAGACCAACGGCAATTTAAACAGGTCAGTGCATGATGTTCTCAGGCCACGTTTATACATAGCAGGGTATTTAGAGAAACAAATATTTCCCCCCCTTCGTTTTCAAAAACAACATTGTGAACAGAACATTGTTTTCAAAAAAGTTGTCATTTACATCAACCCGCATAAATACGCCGTCGCCATTTTCTGGTGCGTAATGCGACGCTTGAGAGCCTAAAACCCTGTTTCTCCCAGTTGACACGACAACACATAAAATCTCCACTTTGGCCAGTTTTTTAGAAATAATTGTTTTTTGTGATTTTAGTTAGTCCTGCACCAAAAAAGTAAGTCTATTCCCTCTGCCATTAAGATTCTATTGTCAAACGCTGACTCATTTAGAAAATATATGTGACCCAGTTGGTGAAAACCCCCCAAAAAATTAAACTTGGCTAACTATTCTCTAAAATGAATGGGGATATTCTAAGGTATGTCAAATAAGGTCCCATATTTTATTTTATCCATGAGATGCCATGAAAAGCGG